>JAODUP010000068.1:195000-332500 GCA_025642065.1 Paralvinella palmiformis | reverse complement strand
AGGTGTCGAGTGAAAGAAAAACTTTTCTCATAACTGACACTCAATACTCATATCGGTATTTCACTTGGATAATAGCGTAAATATTTTGGCTGATCGACTGCAGCGAGATATTCTATCATCAGTATGTTATTGTTTTATTGTGACGAATCTCTCCTCCACCAAAGCCACATTTGAGGAGGTTTATTGAGGAGCCAGAATCCTTGTTAGAAGATGTAGCGATGTAACTGATGATGATGATATGATGATGTTTAAAGTGTTCAAACTATAACGTAGAGAAGTTGTTGACAATTTATACTCGTTGATGATCGGTTTATTATAATTTAACACGACCGATATCAAACATAAATAATGATTGCTTAGTTCTACATATTATCAGTCCATCCATTTGTTGTTGTTTGTTTTTTTGTTCTTTTTTTTGGGGGGGTATCCCTAATTGGAATCTGTGATGAACAAACGACTATAATAAATGTGAATGGCCCGTTAAGAGTGAATTAAATATCACTCTATTTATTATGATGTTGTCTGTTACAGTTCTCTATTCAGTACTCGGCGGAGAGACAAATAACATAATCGTAATTTTGGCCAATCAGAACAGAGCATAACATTGATTGACAGCAATGTATGGGAATAATTACTAATATTTGAGGTACAGATTACTGGGAACGTAACTGAATGGTGAGTGCCCATGCCGAAATTCAGGATCACGTGATTTAACATGGCAGGAAATCTGCTCTGAGGGAAAAATAGGCGAGGTGAGCGCCATGAATCCATGCTTGCGCACGCACGCGCGCGCGCACACACACACACGGGCGCTTATCATTATCAATACATAACTATATTTATGTGTAGCCTAAAGCTATATCAGTTGACCAGCTTTTGGTCCTACCTTTATACAGGATCATATTAATTGCCTAATTTCCTGGATACACTACTTGTTACCATAATCTGGATCTAGCCATTCCGATAACAGGTTTTCCAATTCACTCATTCGCCATACGCCACTTATCTGGAAGTAAACAATGGGCCGTTCATTGGTAAGCGCGAAAAACAATCCATTTCCTTATGGATGCTGCTGCACCAAGCGGCCAATCAACAGCTGGTTCTGGATACGAGTTGCCAAATGGGGGATTTAAGAAGTATTTCGCTAATTCCATCCTAGATGTTTCTAGTAGTAGTCAGCTGTTTTTGTTCAGTATGCACCGGCATAAATTCTCAATCGTTCGGACCAACGATACTTATCTACGGGTAGTTATAGATAGAGAAATGCCTCGGCAGTTGGATGATTGACGTTTTACGGCCACTTTTGTGCACGTGGTAGGCTAAATGGGCCGAGCGACCTCCAAACGTAATGAGGCGAAGTCGGAGATCGAAACAACCTTCAGATATGCCCATGCCAAGATTCGAACACGGGTGTTAGTGATCCGTCGTCCAACTCGCTACCGCTAGACCACGGAGGCGGTTAGAACCTAAACAGCAATCTGTACATCGTGTGTTTTCTACCTACACTAATATTGAGTGTCATTACATATCATGGTCGGTTATTATTCTATGTTTTATATATACATGTATTACTCTGTACTGAAGGTGAATCGTTCCTGATGTTATTTTCTGTCGATATATCATCAACTGTCTAGGTTCTTTCTAACTTAAGCTGACCAGAATAAAGTAATATAACTGGCTAAGGACTGGCATATTAGTTTCTCTCTCTCTCTCTCCTCTCCCCCCCCTCTCTCTCTCTCACTGTGTGTGTGTGTGTGTGTCTAGCTGTGTATAATAAGGCACAGGCACAGAGAATCTCGAACCGTGAATTCAAACTCTGGACGTTTCTTCAGGGGACTGAATCCAGAATGGCGACTTTTCTTGCTGAGACATGTTTAATGTCTCACCAGTCCACATCAAATTTATCAATTCCAATTCAATTCCAAATTTTTCAATTCCAATTCCGTTTTTTACTGACTCGGAAACTAAAATTCCAATTAAAATTTCATCAATTTTTGTTTTTGTTTAAATAATCAATTCTGGAATTGAAATTGAACCACAATATCCACAGGACTGTCTGTTTTATATTTTGATAGCTGCGGGTCATAAATAGAATATTCTTCCCCTCTCTCAGTTTAACTCTGTATTCTCGTTTTGTTCAATAGCCGGCATGTTTCCTACAACAAAAACTTTCGTTTTTGTTTAAATGTTTTGGGGCAGATGATTTTCTTGAAAGTGTGAGTTTTTATGAAATTTACATCACAGCTGAACACTTGACAAAGCTGTTCTTAATGCCAGGCCATTTATGTTTCCTCAAATTCTAGCATATGACCGTTTATTAATGATTGAGAGATATGTTCTTTAAAAAAATTATTTATGTACCAATCAGTGCAAACAGGACTTTGTACCCACTGACCCATCTCTTTATCATCACGTTCTTCGATAAGTGATCGAGTGTTCTCAGATTAAAAGTGTTATGTGAGCATTATGATACAGGCACCTGTTCAGAATCCATGTTAGGTGTTCATGTGCGCGATATCGCCAGGAAATTAACCCTAATCTGAACGTCACAATTTTTTACTTAAAGTCACAACCCGTTTTAAAGTATCTCTCATACATCCATATATACATATATATGATATATACACACACACACATACATACATGTGTATTGCACATACATACATACACACACACACACACACATATATATATATATATATATATAATAGATAGATAGATAGGTAGATTGATTGATAGGCAGAAAGAGAGATACAGAGAAACAGAGACTAATTCCCAAATAGATTGAACCTGTGAATTTTAAATTTTAATTTGTAAATGTCCAATCCAAAAATAGATAATTGGTTTAATTGGGACTGTTGACAGATTATAAATGACAATACTTTATATAAGTAGTTTAAGCCCATCCTTGATAATTTTGTCTTCTCTGTGACCAGTCTATGTAAATAGGCCTCAGTCACTGGGATAGACATCAAAATCTGATGATCGCTTACCTCCTCTGAGTGTGTAATTGGTGATTCATTATCTTAATAACATTTGACATTCAAGTTCATTGTTGTTGAAATAACCTTTGAGACCTAACTCAATATGTCACGAGTACACCTGGGATTGTCAAGTTATTGTTCATAGTAATAAAACTATTGTTACGCACACAGATTTTATTCACTCACCACTTTGATAAAGATACTTCATATAATATCCACTGCAATACTACTGTCTTTATACCAGCACTACTTAATTGTGTTGTTTTACCGCAGCTACTTAAACATACTTTACAAAGTACAATACACACATGATCACAACGACAACAAAAATAATAATAAGAAAGTAGATTTAACGAAGTGCCTTTCAAAGGTCTTTTATAGTGAAATTATATATTTATATACCTGGCTACATCACATGTTTAAAGATTATAGGTTATACAGATATGAATTATATACATTCAATTTTATGAGTTGAGCTGAGGGAGAGTAGTCGCCAAAAATTGTAATAAAGGGAATAGTATTGATAACCTTGTTTTATGTCACAGATATCATGGTATTTACTGTAAAACATCCTATCTTTGGTTAACTTTTAATAATGTTATTATTAACTTCACACTCACTTCTGAATTTACACAATTAGTATTTGAAAAATTTGAAATATATCATGTTTCAAGTACAATGTATAGACAGATGGTGCATTACAGTTCCTGCCTGTACTGTGCTGACAGATCTTTTAAATATTGTAATCTATTTGATGTTTAGAATAAATGCTGTTTTGGGGACAAATAGTTCATATGTCATTGCATATCCAAGTTTAATAATAATCACAATTTATTAAATTGCCCTTACTAACAGGAGACATTCAGAGGCACCGTGCAGTGAATCCCCAACTATATGATCCATTAAAACCTAATTAGAAATCCTGAAGGATTGAAATTATTTTCCGAATAAAAAGCAATATTGAACAGGTGAGTTTTATGGACAGACTTAAACTTTTCAAGAGATGACGTACTTCCCATCTCATCCTGCAACTCGTTCCCAAAAATTGACGATGCTACACTAAATACAACTTACTACATGACCTGAGTCACTGTGTAGTATCTAACCTGTAAGAAGGTTATTCTAAATCTAAGGCGCTTGACAATAAATAATTCATAGGATGTAACAGGTTTACATCTTTAAAAATACATAATTATTTCCAGCCAAATACATAATATATTCAGCTAGGAAAAGCTGAAACAAAAAGATTAGTTTTTATCTTCTTTTTGAAGGTATCAGGGTCTTGCACTTCCTGATGGTTACTGGAAGATTATTCTATAAGGTTACAGCAGCCTTTCTGAAACATCTATTACCGTATGCCATCCCACGTGTTGTTGGTATGGCTAAGAATGCTCCAGACTAGGACCGTAGAGCATTGTCGGCTGATACGGTACACAAGTTCCTCTAAGTACTGAGGGGCAGTCCCTTGAAATGCCTTAAAAGTGTACACCAAAATCTTGTACTGCGACCTATATATAACCGGAAGTGAATACAGGGAGTTCAAGACTGATGTTATATGTTCTCTTTTATGAGTGTGAGTGACTAACCTGGCAAAGGAATTCTGTACTTTCTGTAGCCGTGTCATCAGTTTGCTTGTAAGACCATACAGAAGAGCGCGATATATTATCAGGGCGTGTGCCAGTGTGCAATAAAAATAATTTCAGATTTAGTCAAGTACCCTTCCTATTTTTTGTGTGTAAAATCTTGATATGATTTGGTAAATATTATTATTTATCACCAGTCATAATTTTGATTATTATTATCTGTTTGAGATATAGTAATGACATAACCTATTTTGACAGTTGTTAATATGGTAGTTACAGGTAGCTGTGCATATTATTACGAATGTGAAATGTTCAGGAATATTATTTTATTTGTTGGAAATAACTCGCTGACATTTAACCATCACATAAGAAGTAATAAAAGATTCACCATTGTATAACAAATTATTGTGTTCTTATTTTTCCTCCTAAATTGGTCCTATATTTCGCTGTTATAGCTTCTCATTTATAAAAAGCATAAAGTGATTTTGTGTGGTTTCAGAGTTGTACCAGATCCTTGTGGACATGCTATCATAATTCATAAAGATTATTATTCAGTAAATAATTGTAGAGAAACATTCTAAATTTCAGACAAGTTTGTAATTGTTTAATAGTCATTGCATTAAATTTGCCATATTTTTCTACAACATTACCATATTCTAACTTAGTAGTATACAAATGTCTGTACCACAATGTATGTAACCGTGTTACTTTGTTTTATCAGCAATAGTTTATCATGTAACGATACATGTAAATCTACATCTTTTGAAACTTTTTAACTGATTTTATAATACCTGATTGTAATAAATCCATTAAAAATATCCATTTGGGGACACATCTTACGTGGGGTGTATGTATGTATATATATATATATATATATCACACGACTAGCATCAACAGTATTATTACTGATCCATGTAACATTCCTTACGTGATAATATTTTCCTACTCAGTGTCATAAACATGTAATATCAGCTAAGTCTTCTGTATTATTTCGTGTTCATAATATTTTCATATCAAATGTCAATTTTGATTATCAGCTTAGCGGCTGTTTGTAATACATCAGCGTCACTAAAATACTTTGATAACTTAACATATAATTGATTGTCGTAAGACCAAGTCAGTATAAACTCAACTACCACCAGTAGTCTTTGTACAAAGAAAATTTTGATACTTAACAATTTATATAAAATAAGCTAAATGCCGAAATTTTTTAAACGTTCATTGCAATTGTCTTTAGTGTCATTCAGATTTTTGTAAAGTTGTTCATAGGAAACAATAATATTAATTAGTGGACTTTAAGAAGCATGGTAGTGCAAGTATGACACTGATAGACAATAACAGTGATAGCTTTAAATCCATCATTTTAAAAGTATAGTTTTATTATTGTGTTGACAGTATCAGAGAAAGTGTTGTCAGAGATGGTACAAAGGTAGCAACGTAGAACACAATTTAGCCTGTATAACTGTATCATTGTATGATATTATTTAAGTCAGTCCTACTGTTATGGTGTGTATGTGTATATGTTATGCTATAGATGTAGCTTTTACGTGTTTGCCTTTCCAGATGACTAATCCAGCCATACAGAATGATTTTAGTTACTATCGGCGGACACTGAATAGGATGAGATTAGGAGGCGGGGTAAGTTATACACATTTGAATACCTATAACTCGTTGACAGCCTAGACTCCAGCGGACGTTATGATCAAGCTTTCCCTTGATTACATTCACCAGACGGCAGTTTTTATCATCATAACGGTAACCGGAAAGCGCCGCTGCTGGATGTTTGAAGCCGTGACCCTAGAGCAGTTAAAACGTGATATGGATGCTTTGTAAACCATTATTTCTTCTCTTTGGCTCGCCGAGTATTTATACCAAACATGTGCTAAACAAACAACCCTTGAGGGCAGTTGTTTTTAAACATTTGTTAAGTGAATGATAAAAATTTACGGATTAAGCATGACATTGCAAATCTAAGTAGATTACTATAGTCTCTCGCTCTATCTCTCTAACACACACACACACACACACACACACACTAATACACACACAGGGAGAGAGGAGGGAGAATATAAACATCAGCTAGTAAATTTAACATATTATTTAGTAAATTTCATTGATTTACCACTCTGTGGCAAGACGTTTTGAGCTTCATTGAGTAAAAGTAAAGAAGTAAGATCGTATACGATTTTGTTCTCTCTACTTCCTCATTCATTGTACATATACATATAGTAGGCTTAAATCACTCTGGGTAGTTTAGATGCTCTAACTCAAAGCAATAAATGTCAGCGTCTGTTTGAACATTGCCAACATAAAAAAAACTAAAGAATTTACATTTATTGTCAGACTTAGAAGGCTGGGGAGGTTTTCCGTGATGATGATGATGATGATGAGCCTTTTTATGGCTTTGTCTCTCATCTCTTGGTGTAATATTTATCGGATTGATATCTGCTGAGGCTTCCTGTTTCTGGACAAAGAATTCTGCTGTTAGCTTCCTTCTCTTCTCTGTAATTGTACGTTAATTTTGTGCCGCCAAATATCTGTTTGTTATTATGAGAAATGTTTATCTTGTAGGATGAATACGACAGCGGTTTAGAGGTAAACGATGACGTAGCCAATAGAATGTCATTATTTTATGCTCAACCCACCCCGATGTTAAAAGTACTTAGTGATACAACAACCAGATTTGTATCTGAGGTATGTATGTATGGTGGCTTTTGTTTAAAGGCTTAATTAGCTGGTAACAGATGGCATATGATAACCACTTATTCATTCATAAAGACATCCGCACAAAATACGCTATAGGTTGTGTGTTTTTATTTATTTTTAAATCGTTTTTATTTTTTACAGACAGACACACACACCCAGACACGCGCACACATTGTCCGTGATCACACACATAAATATCTTCCAAAAAACATCGTTCTTGTTTTTTCAGAACAAAGACATACCACTCGAAAACACAACAGACTGTCTTGGTATGATGGCTCAGATATGTAGGACCATGATTGAAAATCCGTGAGTATCTGTTACCTGTCTTTACCTGTCGGGAAGATCATTGATTTATGACTTATGTCTGTCACATCATGACATTCTTCAATGTCATGATGGTTTAGCGAGCATTTATCACTTGTCTTTATATATATATATATATAATTATTATATAAAATTCGGCATGGGCAAATCTGAAGGGTGTTTCATCTTTGACTTCGATTCATTACCTATGCTCGGTCCATTTAGCCTACCATGTGCACAAAAGTAGCCATAAAACATCAATCATATATATATATATATATATATATATATATATATGAGTAATAAATGTTTATATTGTGTTATCACTGATCTATACTCCTAATAATAAATATGGAAATATACATCTGTGTGATAAGTATATCTCTTATAGTCATGTATATTTCAGTTATTAACACACTGATCTATCATTTAAATTTTTGGTGTCATATATTTCAGAAATTATCGTAGTAAGTTTCACAGCGAGGAGACGGTGATGTTTTGTCTTCGCGTTATGGTTGGCGTTATTATCCTCTACGATCACGTACATCCTGTTGGAGCCTTTGCCAAATCGTCGACAATAGATGTGAGTAATGCTGGTAACGTGGTCGTTGGCATAAATGCTAATCGGTCGGGCTTTGTTTCAAGTTTAGCACACTAATAAATGTCGAATAAAGCTACCTACAAGAAACCAAATAACTGTGATACAGGAAGAATATTACATCCTTATGGCCAGTAGAATAAGTGGAGTGAACTTGTTCGCTTGTAATTGCTTCACCTTTAGTTTTACATGTGAAAAAATCGATGCAATTTCACTTTCTGTGAGAAATGGTGTGTTCTAAAAATTCCAAACACGGTTGACAACTGCTGAACGTTTTTAAGGGCAATGTAGTATTCTGTCCATTGACGGCTGTAAAGTGTAGACAAAAACTGTCATGATTCAATTAATTCGTTGACTTCTGTCATAATCCAGTTAACTCTATTGATATCTGTCATGATCCAATTAACCTGTTGATGCAGATGGATAAGTTGCTATAAATGATCGCAAAGATTTGATTATGTTTCAGTACTTCAGAAGATAGAGAGAGAGGTGTTTGAAATTTTTACTATCTCATTGCATATATTTAGAGTTTTATATTAGATGTTAGACAAATCGGCCAAAACGTCTATAATCTCAGCTGTCTGTTGAGAATTGGAGTGTTTGAGTCATAAAATGTGTAATTTGGTTTTATGTCTGAAAGATTATTGTTAAATTAGGCGTTAATATAACTCATTTATAGATTTTTTGTTTGCAGTCTTGTCTCTCTTGCAGTCTTGTCTCTCTCTCTCTCTTCCTGTCTCTCTCTCTCTCTCTCTCTGTGTGTGTTGTGTGTGTGTTTGTGTGATAAATGTTTTCAGTACTCTACATGACTATTCTAGAACTATTCTAGAATTCTATTGGTTTTTACAACATGATTTAGCTTGTATTAGTTTTCCAGAAATTGATAATTTTACTTTATATTTGCTAATACATATCTCGCATCAGATACAGAGCTGAAATAATTTGAACATATTTTGTATGCTACACTATTAAATGTATGCGGGCATTATTTATTGAGAAACACATTGCCAAATATTTATTGTTTTTATTTCCCATTGAAGTATTTATTATCATGTTGTAGATTTGGGAAATGTTATGCGCATGTTTATGTTTTTGGAGCTGTCTGATACCTTATAATAACATGCCGATAATTCGCTACTAGGTGATGTGCGCGTACAGTCTAGACGTAGAAGATTACAAGGGATGTTTTCTTGGCCACTAAACTTGCCAAGCTGCTGGTTGGCTTTTGGACAGTGTTCAAATCTATTTCTGATGTAATAGTACCTGCTATTTTTGGCCATTGTTTCATCATATTGTTGAGGTGTGGTGAAGGTCACCTTGACAGAGAGACGCATTTACTTCTACGCCTAGCAATAGCCCAGTCATTTACCCATTACATAAGAGCTGCTGCCACCTTGTGAGTGATACAGATGAGGTGATGCAAGAAGGGTCCAGTAAAATTCCCCCCTCATATATATATATATATATATATATATATATATATATATATATATATATATATATATATTGTGTGTGTGTGTGTGTGTGTGTGTGTGTGTGTGTGTGTGTTACAGTTAATCTGTATAATCAGGTAATATGTATATTACGTGCAATATTCAGGTAATGTGTATTAAATCTCAGTTAGCAATAAACATATTACCTGAATATTTCAGATAATATGCATATTACCTGATTATACATATTAACTGTAACGCACACACGCGCACACGCACACACACACACACGCACATATATATATATATATATATATATATTAATACTCCTACAAAGGCGGTTAAATTAAATCCATTTAATCACATAGATACTTCAACATGTCAGCAATAAGACAGACATTTAGATAACATATTTTGGTTTCTTTGGGGAGGGGGGTGGATAGAGTTTTATGTCTTAAATTCCACATTACACCTTAAGTGCTTCTGCTAGACTTCTCTGGACATTATCTGGCACTTTTGAAGAGCCAGCTTCCTCTTCCGGATACTGGGAGCTAGGTATGTGTTAACGACAGTAAATAGTAGCTCTCTAGTATAATGATAAGGATAGATGGCATAATGACGGCTGTTTGTTTGGATCCTATATGAAGTAGTTGTTTATTGTTAAATGATTGGATTTATAAAAGTCAGCGCTTGTTTGGAAGATAGTACAGTAATATCCTACTGAAATACATCCTATTATAATTTATTAACTACAATCCAACTATTCACGCTTTCTGTCTATATGTCTGTCTGTAGACAGTCTGTCTGTCTCTGTATGTAGAAAGTCTGTCTCTGTGTGTAGACATTATGTCTGTCTGTAGACCTGTCTGTCTGTCTGTCTGTAGACAGTCTGTCTGTCTGTCTGTATGTAGAAAGTCTGTCTCTGTCTGTAGACATTATGTCTGTCTGTCTGTCTCTGTCTGTAGACAATCTGTCTGTCCGTCTGTAGGCAGTCTGTATATCCGTCCGTCTGTCAATGAAGAGCCTTTGCCCTAATCATGTTATTTCCCTAGGTAGTAGTCCCTCAGCCATGTGTCCCTGATGAGACCAATATCATGATGGTGAAACAAAGCAATAATTACCACTCACTGACTCACTGAGCTATCAACTTACTAATGTAATGACTCAATGAGTCAACGAGTCAATCACACACTTGCTCACTGTCTAGTCAATCCACCTCTCTCTCTCTCTCTCTCTCTATATATATATATATATATATATATATCCTACACTATGTTATATCCAGGTTTATCGAAGTGATATTCATTATAAATGATCTTATTGTGGATCAACTGTCTAATGAAGTATATTCCTGTGTCATCATTAAACAACACTCCTATTAAGTGTCCATCTTATCTATATCTTAATGTAAGTTATCATTATAAGGCCAAATTATAACACACCCCCCCCCCCACACACACACACAGAGAGAGAGAGAGAGAGAGAGAGAGACGTATACACAGACAAGCACACAAACCAGTATGTTGACATATCTGGGTCAGCAGGGTTCACCCTCAGACAATGTCAGTGGATTACCTTTAGCTTAAACAGACCACGTTCTGACAAGCTGAAGAAGGTGTGGTGTGGTGACTGGCTTTTTAACATCAATGATTGTTATTTACAATGGATAGCAGAGTTTGATATTTATCTGTAGATTGTACCATCTGAATGTAGCTGATATATCGGTGATGGTAGATTGGGAAATGTCTGTGTGGAGATGTGTTCATTAATGTTTCTCATTCAGATATGAGTAATTACTGATAATTGATTCCACGTTATCACTGGGAACAGTTTGACAATAATACGTGTACAGCATATACACGCATACCCACGCACTCACGCACCCCCACACATACACCTATACACACACACACACACACATGCATGCACGTATACACACACACACACACACACATACATACAGACACATGCACCCACTCCTCCACATATGTACTCACTCCCCCACATCTACATACACCCACACACACAAACACACACAACCTCATTTATCAAATGTAATACTATTTCTACTGAATGTAGTCACAAACTAATTTTAAAAAATCCATTAATTTTACTTAAATCTAAACGATCACAACCAGATCGTTTTTTTACATGAAATGATTCATTTGTTGATCTGTAATATTCTACTAATAAATAATGATCTTATCCGTGTAACTTGAATCAGTCATCATAATAATAGCTGTCTGTCTGTCTGTCTGTCCGTCCGTCCGTCCGTCCGTCCGTCCGTCCGTCTGTCTGTCTCATCACATATATCTTTTGACACAAACAAATCACCTTAAGACAAACAAATACCACCCTAAAGTGTTCTAGCCATTAATATACTAACACTATACAATAGTGTACATCAATCCTAGGCTTGTTTGGGAAAACCATTCATATTTACCATTTAAATCAATATTGCAGGATGACTAAATACCATCATAGAGTGAAGTACTTATTAATTAGCATCCATATATGGATGGAGTCCGTTGACAGGCGTCATGTTTCCATCTTGATTGATAAATGATTTGATTAACATCACTCCATGTGTTATACCGTAAACCAGTAAAAAGACAAGAACCCAGATAATTGATAACACATTTGACTGACAGCTCGGACCCCCCCCCCCCCCGGTTCTCTATATAGGTGTGTGGGGGGGGGGTCTGTGAGTGAATGTTTTATTGAGGAACATTATCATTATCCTCTTTAACTGATTACTATTATATAGTGATCACGGTTAACTAGTCCGATAGCGGTGTGAATTGTGTGGTTACAAGCTGTATTGATAGCCCACCTGTCTTCAGTGACTACCTGGACGCCATTCCTCTGGTAGTTTTATTGTTGTTGTTTTGTTTGAACTGTGGAGTCAGATCAGTGAAGTGATAATATTAAATTATAATTATGACAGCAGTAGTGAGGGGCGATTTAGATTTATGTTTGTGATAATGGAAGGAGTTGACTCATGGGTGGTGTGCTCAAACATGGGGTCGATTCAATTTTCTCAGTTCCAACTCCACTCAATTCCATTTGGGTTCCCAAATTCCAAATCAAATTTATCAATTCAATTCCAAATTTTTCATTTCCAATTTTTTGCCTAATACCTGTTACCACGAGTAGATACTCCGAGTACCTACTTAGAATACCAAACTCCGAGTAGTTTATATTCCAAGTAAGATTGTCATGGAAGAAATATTCCTGAATTAAAAAATTAAATAGTAAATTAATTTGTGGATTCAAAATTTACCAATTCCATTTTTTTAAATAATTCCAATTCCGGAATTGGAATTGACCATTAATTCCAAGTCTCGGCGTGCTAGACTATAAAATAGAAGGTTCTCTGGTTCAGATCCGCCAATTAATTACTGGTTTCATGTCGGGTTCCCTTATTGGCTATCAACGGATTATTGTGGAACTAGAAATAGAATCCGCTACCCCCCCCCCACCATGACCCTTAGGTAAGCTGAACTTATATTATGACTTTTTATTGTAATTAAACACTTCGTATTTTTCTTTAACACTCGCGTACCATTCGAGATCTGCTTACACACGTCTCTCCCCATCCCCCCCCCCCCCACACACACACACATCCAGGCCACTAAACCTTTACATAATCCTATATTAAAATATTTCTTTGTTATCATATATTGAAAGGAAATAAGTATGTGTGTGTGTGTGTGTGTGTATCTGTGTTTGCGAGCGTATGTGTTTGCGTGCGTATGTGTGGGGTTTTTCGCGCGCTCGCGCGCCTGATTTAGATATTGACAATTACCAATCAAACAACACACCGCTTACAACAGGTGTGATATTGATTCTGTTTGTCCTTGTTACCTTCTACAAACAATAAACAGCTGGTTGGTCACTGTTGGTGGGTGGTACTTAGACCAGCACCGTCATGGTGAGGACTGACTGACAGGTAGACTGACTCACTCACTGATTGACTTACTGGACTGACTTACTGACTGACTCACTGGCTGACTTGTATTGATAGATAGACTTATATTGACGTAGATAACTGGAGCAGACACTTGTGTATGTCATATTGAGCAACTCCAAAGAAAAGAACAGACATAAAAACCAACAGGTGGTCAGTGTGTCGGTGTGTATGTGTGTTTTACGCGCGCGCGTGTGTGTGTGTGTGTGCGTGAGAGAGAGAGGGGGGTCCATTCGTATATTCAGACAGTGAGAGTACGTGCGGGCAAAAGAGTGAGAAAGATCAGTACACAAACTAGCCATTATCCCGTATAACTGCCATTACTTAGCCTCCACGATCGTGTTCATACGTAATCAATACCTATATGACAGTATGACGCCCAATAACATGTTATACACTCCATCAAAAAAGAGTGGGTCTACTAATACTGACCAGATCTGGTACGACTAAATGCTATCTCTAACTGTCATGTCAGATATCAGCCTCAGACATGACATTTCACGGAACTCGTTTATATATTATCTTATTATTAAGACCTTAACTGATATTTCGAGATCTGTTTAGTCTTCAATACCCATCCTCAGACGTAATATAATAAATATGATAAGGTTTGGTTGTTCGCCCATCGTGATATTTTCCGGTAATTGGCGTTATTGTACGATCTTCTTTTTTGTGGAAGATTAAATCTAATCGCGTTGGTGTTTATTCGTAGTAGAAATATGTGAAGGAAGTTTGAAATTGAAGAACGTGCTATCTGTCTGTCTATCTGTCTGGTAAATAAATATAACTATATAACTATATATATATATATATATATATATATATATATCTGATGCACGTAATCAGTTCGGGTGTATCGCAGTGTTGACATCTGAACGTTTTTTTTTTTTTTGGGGTGGGGGGTTGGGTGCTTTCTGTCAGACAGATATAGGTTTGTACCCGATGACTTTATGACTGTTAGGTTGGTATGTTGGTGGCGATGTCAAAGTGGAATGATAGACAGCTGGGCTAAAAGAGATGTTTTGTTTCCTTCAGATGAAGAGTTCCATCAGAGTGCTAAAAGAACAACCCCCGGGCAAAGTGGAAGTGCTACTTAATGCTCTAAGGTAATGACTGGGTTATGAAGTCCGTAATTTTTCTCGTTGAAATCTGGCGTATCAGTGATGAATGATGTTAATTGTGTATAATAGTTACGTATTGTTATATTGTGAAATGTTTTTGTGGCTGTTCTGACGAATGATGTGAATGTTCACGTCCGTGTGTGTGCGTGCGTGTGTGAGTTTGTCTTTCTATCTGTTTAATAATAGTGGTAATTTCGTCCAACCTTCTGGTCCTGCGTGTAATAATTTGTTACATTGATTCGGAAGCTGAATAGATCTATTCACAGCCGCATAACTAGTAAGACAAAACTAATGCCTGAACAGATCGTTGTGATATCGTGAATAGCAAAAGCGATTTATCATCATTTGCCGTTGTCGCTGTTGTTCTTCCAGATATACAACAAAACACTTAAATGACGAGGCGACGCCAAAAAGTATCCGAGCTCTGTTAGCATAGCAGCGATATCGGTGTTAGAATGTTATGTGCCGACTGACGTCACCTCTCCTTGATTTGAAACGTTTCACATAATTTGCCAGTTTGTGCCATGTCATTAGTCTGCTATCCTGACTCCCAGGTGGCACCACAGCTCACCATGCGAAGTAAGCCATCCAATCAGCGTCTTCGTCTCCGAGATTTGTTGTTCAGCTTTTGCCATTTGTTTTGCTGTGCTTGTGCCGTGTACATTACCGTGTCCTGCCATCCGCCGACCTTAGGACTGTATAATAAAAGTGATGTCCATTTTGAGATAATTATTATTTTTTGGGGGGGGTTTTGTTATTGTTATTCCATTTGTTGTTGTCATGGTAACCATTCCTGTTATATTATGCAATGGCCAAGAGGTGCCCTATCTGTAAACGAGGCTCTATTTATCAACCGGATTCTGGTGTATATTATAATAAACACCACGTCTCTGATGTCTCTGGTGTTACTGTCACTGATGCCTACTGTTGGCATTGTCTCTTGTTATCAGTGCTCTTGTATCTTGTTATCAACGTTTACCCTGACAGACTTAAGTGTTACCTTTCAAGCAGATTACTTAAAGATGACACTGCAGATTAAAATGGATCATTTTTACTGTCACCTGTTTTGTGTGTATACATTATATATATATATATATATATATATATATATATATATATATGATTAGTAAATCTTGTCAGAGTGTTACATATACTGTTAGATTATAATGAGTAAGGAGTGGTGTTAATAATAGAATAACAATGATGACGATTATGATGATGATAATAATAATAATAATAACAATAATAATAACAATAATAATAATTGTGACTACTTTACCAGATATGTTCTAGGTATGATATATGTAACTATGTTGTGTATAGTGACTCACATCATTGTCTGTATGATTACCAAAGATCATAATTCTGTATATCATTTCTAAATAATAGTTTCTATTTTGTTTCGTTTTTATTGTCAGCCTTTTCGTTCCCACAAAGATCACAATTCTTCTCTAGTTGCGATGCATTATTTATGATCTCACGTCAGTTAGCGTTTGTGGCATGCGCCATCCAATGCGTATGTGTGCGTGTGTGTGTGTGTGTGTGCGTGCGTGCGTTGTAACTGATTGACTGCTGTCTCTGTCTGCATAACCCCCTTCCCTCTTACATGTAAATTACTTAAAGATGACGTGATGTGATGAGCACCTGAAATAATGCATCGTCATAAGCTGGAATGATATTTGTTGTCAGTGTTCAGAACTGTTATAATAATAATAATAATAATAATAATAATAATAATAATAATGTTCCTAGACATCCAGGATGTGTACCAAGTGTTGCTATGGAACAGTTTCAAATGTCTAGTGTATCATCAACTGGCTCCACCGTAATCACTGTCTAAGATTACTTTGTATCAGGTTGTTTATATTCCCTTATTTGTGTGGGGGGAGGGGGAGGGTGCGCGCGCGCGTGTGTGTATGTGTTAAAAATTTGAATGCGTTACCTATGTATATTGAGCACTCATTATCTAGTACCTTTAGTTTTGCTTATCACACCAATAAGAGAGAGAGAGAGAGAGAGAGAGAGAAAGAGATAACATTATTGTAATCTTGGTTGTCTCTCTATTTAATATGTTATTCTATTTACTTGTTAGTTCTGACCAGTTATATGACCCTCCCCCCCCCCCATCGTAATGATGACATCTCCAAATACTACAGTTTGATCTTCTTGGTGGCTGACCCTTTTTCTGCTATTTCTCTCTCTCTCTCTCTCTCTCTCTCTCTGTGTGTGTGTGTGTGTGTGTGTGCGACAGAGAGAGAGAGAGAGAGAGAGAGAGAGAGAGCAACAAACTTTAGAGCCATAAGTATGAGACTAGAACGTGATCCGTAAGTAACTTACTTTCTATTTAACTTTACTAGGAGGAGGGGGGAAAAGTAACCAGGAACGGGTAGAAAAAATTAGTATTTGTAATATTACAATTTTCAAAAATTAGTTATCAGCACATTCTTTCTTAAAAGATACAGTATTAAAACATATATATATATTTGTTCTGGGATTGAAGTCTTCTTGCTGTAAGCTCTGATATTGGATGTAGGAGCAGTAATGTGTGTGTGTGTGTGTGTGTTTTCTTCTTCTGTTTACCAAATACACACGCACGCACATACTGATGGATATTCTAATATCTTCTATAATAATCCGTTGACATATGAGAGCTGTGATGCAGATATTACTGATGCGTACCTGTACAGGTGACTTTGTGTTATCGTTGGTTATGTCTTCAGAATGTCCTTACACTAAGAATGTGTTTCTCGTGTTAGCGTCAATTGTTTCGGAGGACGTGTTTGTTATGTTAGTGCCTATGTTCAGAACGCTTTTGTGATATCGGGGTCATTGGGGTTGGGTTTGTGAACGCGTTTAGAATATGAGCGAGCCAAGTTGAAAATGTTTCTACGATATAACATCAGCTCGCGTTGTAACTGTCATTTAATACAGAAAACTCTGTGCGATACCTATAGCATACGCTGTCCCGATCTTATCGAGTAAGTAAACTAACACAGCCCATCAAATCCCATGTATCAAGTGAAGTGTTGTTTCGTGACCCTTTACACCTGTTCCAAGACTGGAATTGTCTTAAGTGTTCAACAAATCTGTTTTGTTTCAGTTGATAATATTATTGTTTGAATGTCTCTTCCAGTCTCTCTTTCTCCCTTCCTATCACCATTCACCCCACCCCCTCTCTCAGGCTTCCAAGAAACTGACTGTTTCCAGTTATTGTTTTATCATCGAGTACCAGTTAGTGTCCAAACTGTGTATATTTTGTGCTTCCATCCATATTTTGAGATTATAATTGTTTTCATCCAATATTAATTATATTAATTCCTGCACTATACTACTAGTACTACTACTACTAGAGGTCATTTCATTTCTGACCTTATTACGAACACAGGTCACCGTGTTATCCGGACTCCTATCATGGATGTCACATGATTGTGTTACTGACCTGACCTGACCTGTATACTAATAAGGTTACCACCGTTTTAACTAGGTGCTCGCTAAAAATCAACAACACCATAATCTGGATACTGCGAGTCCTCGTTAATGATCCAATAAAAATGTCATTAGCTGGTAACTCCATGCCAACCTGGATAGCCACACGAGGTGGACATTTTTCCGATATAGATCTTGGTCATTCCTTCTTCCCCGGAAGGAACAGAAATCAATTGAGATCAATGGCTATTTTATTGCCCTCGTTCACTGTGACATATCTCTGGTCGCCCCGTTTTCGTCATCCTTTGCTAAACCTATCCGCCAGGTCACCCACCAGTCCTGACCAGTCTCTGTTTTATGTAAGTCTGGCTGGTCTCCGAACGCGTCTTACTCGCTTACCATGGTTGTAATCGAAGCCAACAACACTTTCGACATGGTAAACGTTTATGACCAGTTCTTCTGTCTGTCAAACATCGAAATGTCAGTGCCGTGTTGTGTTGTGTTGTGTTGTGTTGGAAGGATTTTTTGTCTGGAAAAAATGGCCCCCGACTGGGATCTGTTTTGGGTGTCACGTCGGTATTAATTGAATGCAGGTATTTTGTTACACGCGCGTGCGCACATACATACATACACGCACGCACGCACCGGATGGATGTGGCTCGTACATTTATTCGTTTAATCGTTCACTTTCTTAGCATGCTCTGCCAACAGTTACAATCAGGACGCAACCCGTAAGTGACCTTGAACTACTAAACCGCATTCTGCAAACACTTCAGCCGGACGTCGGACATTCATCGTACAATGTGCAGCTCACTTCAAGAAAGGTTATGTAAATTTAAGGAGGCGATTATAGAGAGCGAAGTAAATCCCATTTAAACCTCGATGCTCGTTTATGACGAGTGCCGAGTGTGAGCAGCCCACTGTATATTATAACTGGGTCATTCAGTATTCGTAAGCGATTTATTTATTAAGCAATTCGCCATTGGTGTGTGTACCTCTCTGGCTGTCTGTCTGTCTGTCTGTCGTGTTGCCGCTTCTTTCAGCAGTCAATGTGTAAGTAACGTTGTATGTAATCACTATCATTATTATTGTTATATGCCGTTAGTATGTTGTCAGCATCTTCTGGATGTGTGAATGTAGTCGGGTAGTGTTTCGGATGGTGGAGTATCTCTGTGTTATAATATGCATTAGCCAACGATTACACAGATGACAACAATCGACGTGTACAGAACGGAACTGGAGCCCTGTCCTAGAATCAGGACATTTTTTTTATATAGAGAACAAACAATCAAAATGAATAAAATTATGTATAATGATGATGATGATGATGATGATGATGATATTCTATTTTCATTTATGTGTTTCAATATTTGAAATAAATCTTATACAGTTAGCATGCATAGTGTGTGTGTGTGTGTGTGTGTGTGTGTTACATATAATAAAGGAGTCGTCTCAGGATTTCTTGATGTTTATAAATCTTATAGAATTGTGACCAAATGACCACTACCTAAACAGAATACACACACACACACACATATATATATATATATATATATATATATATTAGTACATAAGATATAATGTAGCTATAACCGAAAACAAAACATAAATATTAGAACACAATAAAAGCTAGTTATAATTCTAACACCTTCGATGATCACAATAATAGACGATGTTTCATTCAATCCAAATATCACGACTAGTTTCGGTTGTAAACAAACCTTTTTCGTGAGCACGTGTCTTATACAATCTATATAAAATGATAAACACAAAATAAATTGGGGGAGATACGGGTAAAAATAGCAAATGACCTTTCTTCCCTCCGCCTGACAGATCCAGAGACAGTGTACAACAAACAAACGAGAGCACTGTTCCCAAACTGATCCAGTTGAACGTCGCCCGAAATTAAACTCTGACCTCGCCACACAAACATAAAAACGAAATTCTAATGCGACCACTACGATCCTGATTAGTAAATAATGAGTATAGGATTCTGGAGTAGTTGTTGTTGAGTTATTTGACCATGGGGAGGTTACGCTTGGAAGGTATGGCGGGGGGGGGTGCTCCTCCATATTAAAGGAAACAAATACATGTACCCATAAACATATTAGCCGGGTTGAGATATACAGCCTGAAGGTTGGTAGTATTATCAGAGAACCTAATTCTGGATCAGAGACTGTATTTTTATGTATCATGTAATCCTTGCTGTTTCCCTTAATAGTCCATTCATTGACGTGTGATAATGGGGGGGGGGGCTGGGAGCAGGACCGATCTATTACACAAATGTGATCGATGTGAATTGATTGATTTCGATGAAGGTTCTACATCACATATTTACATCATCTCACAGTGATAAGGTTGAAGCTATTCAGTAAGGGCATCTCTCCTCGTGTTATCAGCTAAAGATGTCTAGAAACGGGGACAGTATAAACTATTTAAAAGTATTTCTTTAATTATCAAGTATTTAACTCACAGTTAGTTGACTTACAACACCGAGACAAAACATAGAACAGGACAAAATCCTCCCCAAAAAGGTCACTAGCTGATAAAGATTACTGAAATAGATCGATTACCACCTCATAGTCCATTCGTTGACGTGGTGATGTTAGCTTGTATATCTCAGTGACCCAGAGAGCTATCTCAGCGGGATAATGATGATTGATGTTTTACGGCCACTTTTTTACACAAAGGTAATGAAGCGAAGTCGAAGATGAAACACCCTTCAGATATGCCCACGCCGAGATTCGAACACGGGTGGTAGCGATCTGTGGTACAACACGCTACCGCTAGACCACGACGGCGCCCGTATGCCAGTGGGAACTTTGGCTTCTGTTAGGGACACACAAGCTGGACTGGTCAATGGGTAGAGGCAAGACTAATACGGACTAAGGACTGAGGTAACCTTAACATAAACGTGAACTGTTGAGGTCAAAGGTACTGGGTCACACAATGCACTCTAACAGACCACAATAGCATACATCAAGAGCTATTTAGAAGCGAATTATGTGAAGAATAAGATCCTTACTGTTGATGAAGGGAAATAACAACACTATGTTAGTCCATGGGACAGAAAATAGGTTGATAGCATAACCTATTTCCCTGAATCCATACTGTCCTTTGTAGATAATTTCCTTGTGCTTTCTGAATGATGTTAACCTATCATAAAAAGGTTACTGTATTATTCTGTTATATATAACAGATTAGAAAAATTAATAAGTACAACATAATTATGTAAAACGAACGGTTTGGATTCAGCTTAAATTATACAACGTTTTGCCCCGATGGAACTAGTACGGGCTATTATTGAGAATTGTCATTAAATAAGTGGTTACAGCAGAAGTTGTTATTGATTTGAAGACATCTGATACAGTATGTCGTAAAATAGTCGAACTTAAAAACTAATTTATCAAACCATTCATGGGATAGCTTTAAATTTCTTAAAAGAACATCTTTCATTTACATAGAAGTCATTATATATTTACATCAAATCTGAGAGCTAATAATGTAGTTATGTGTACTATATTCAACGATGATCGATCATAGCTCCCGTATTACGCCCTCTGTGTATCATTAAATTTAGCAAGCATCTCTAAACAAACAAAAGACGACCTTGTAAAATCTTAATTTATTTTATATTTATTTTAGCATGTGAAATTCTTATTAATACACTTGTTTACCTTTTTTAATCATTAGGTTAGTTAATAAAGAAAATCACACCGATAATTGGCTGAGAATTTACCGAAAACAAAATGTTTAAAAGACTACACATGTTCATGGTCATAATACATGTATATAACAAATGTTAGCGGAGGGGGGGGGGAGTAAACATAATTAATGGGGTTGATACAGCTTGACGTCAATACTTTATACTATCCAGGATTAGCCATGTACCTTTAATCTTATATTTATTATACAATCAATTCTAAATATTTCGTATCCAGTTCAATCTCTCCGCTTCGTTGAATTTATTTGGATTGTGACAGCTCCTCAGACGCCACTTATATAAATTGTTTTATATTAGCTGCCGAATGAAATCACACAATACTGTGTCACTGACACACAATAATACGTGACACTGGTATCAGCACCGACCGCCATGTTGTAATGTGTCATAATTATAAAGGCCGTACTGTACTGCCTTATTAATATTAAACAGTGTAATGGCTATTTTTTATTGCTGGAAAAGTTTTTAGATCAGACAGAAGTCAACTGTCAGTGTATATAGATTTGATGAACAGCCATCTCCGACAGATAATGAACGACGTCAATCTGTAAATGATCATGTGATTAGGAAGTACGCGTTGTTTATATTGTTTATATATATATATATATATATATATATATCATTTAATATTCTGACAGTTATAATTTGTAATTGTTTTTAATAATTACAATTTGTTTATTTTCGGATTGTAATTATTGTTGTAATTGTAAATGAAATTGGAAATACAAAATTGCCATAATCTGATAGGCCCTAATGCCCATATGACTATTATTATTAAGTATTATTTTGAACGGAATTTAAAAAAAAATAACAGGAAGAGGGCGCTATTGATCACGGAAGATGCCACCAGAGGTCGCAACATTTCGGGGGTATTTTGGTCACCGAAGACGAATCGGCACCGTAACGCTTAATGGTCATTGTCAGGGAGGCACTTTGAACTAAAACCAGCAGCCGTTGTTGATAAATGCAAATGAAATACGACTATAAACTGAGAAAATGTGAACTGTTATGCACGTCATCAACGGTTAATGGTTAATTAAGTTCACTTGTTTTGCTTTGATTGGGCCCGAGGCTCTCTCTCTCTCTCTCTCTCTCTCTCAGTGCCACACACTTTACATTTGTAATGTCGCCTTATAATAACACAGCGCTCTCTATACGCGATATGTCAACTAGGTAGGTGTTGGCTGAGGCAGGCTCGTTCCGTGTGGTCCTCTGACATTATACCATGTCACCGAGTACACGAGGACGGGCTCACAATAACGATCCGTGGTCCTTCGCCTAAAGCGCCGATAGATTTATAACTCTTTTGGTAGTAGAGACAATTAGATAACGGGTTGATTACTTCCCAGTAAGTACGAGAACTGTCTTATTTCATTTCCTTTTTGTGATTACGGCCATTTGATAAATAAACAGGGTGCGAACGTGTTTCTGTGTGGTACTGGTATCGGCAGGTGCTGCCACCTTTAAATAGAATGCGATGTGATTTGGGATTATAAAAGGTGAACACGCGGTGTTATTAATTTATTGATGAACATCTCGAAAGCATCCTGTTCGGTGTGTGTGTGGGGGGGGGCGGGGTGTTGGTGAGTGAACGTGCAAATTGTAGAAATAAGATTTGAATTAAGGTAATAATCCACAATGTTGACCTTTCTTACTAATTCATGTAATATCCCACCAGTCCTTCTGGGTACGCAAAAACGTGTGCGTGCGTGTGTGTGTGTGCGTGCATGCGTGCATGCGCGCGCGCACATGTGTACTCGTCCATCCGCCCGCACCAGCCGACCGACCGGCCCGCACTCGCCCGCACTTTTATTCTGCGCTACTTAAGCATAATATCTTTCTCCCCAAAAAGCTTTGATGCGTCTTGATTGTTATGTCCTAATGACATGTGACTGGTGCGCCATTGTTATACGTCACAACATACGACTCTAACGGGTCATGTTTTATCTCGTACGTGTCTCTGTTATATCGCTCCTGTCGTGTAACGGTCATCCGATATATGATTATAATATTACGTATCACCATATAAATATGATTTCTCGATAACGTAGTATCACCGCCGCATCATCCTCTCGCAATAGTGAAACAAACCTTTGTACAACATCATTATGTGGGCGAGCGAAATAAGGCCTGAGACATGACAGTTTTAAGTGCTTGTAACACACGCGTACACGCACACGCACACACACACACACACACGCACCACAACGCGTGGCACAGCGAACAGCTGACAGTTGGACTGAAGATAACAATGGCTTACCAAACTGAAAATGTCAACACACCAGCTTGTGTTCCTCATCTGAAGCTAAATATGTTTAGCCACAGCACGAGACCTCTCAAATGACCGGCAGCCGGCTGAAAGTAGTCTCGTGATCTACACAAAGTAGATTGGGTTTTTTTTCTTGAAAACTGGAAAAAAATAGTCAAATTGGTGGGCGTTTTTTCGTATGAAAATAGTTTGTACGTCATGATCCCCTTGGCACCATTTAACCTCCACTTTATTGAGGAGATAGAGCGAGATAGAGAGATAGATAGATAGGTAGATAGAGAGAGAGAGAGAGAGAGAGAGAAAGATTCTTATTCGACTGATAGAAGAGAGCTTGCGTGTTTTATATCTCGAGAGCTTCCTGCTTTCGGCCACCGAATTCGGTAAGAAATTCTTAGAATCATGAGAACATTTCGCGTTGTTAGCATCTGGCAGACCTACTATTTACTATCTCGTAACACGTCACATATGACCGATAAGTAACTCTCTGTTCAACTAGGCCATCTAACAAAAAGATCATTTCTTTTATATCCGACTTTGAGCTACTCGTAGAGTAAACGCTCTTTCAGACCGATCCGTCCACCGAGTGTCTGTCGAGTCTGGATTGTGTGTACTCTCGTTCTGGATCTAATAAAGATCGTCGGGAGGGGGGAGATGGACGATTTCTTCTAAATTATAAACCGATCATTTGTAATGGCGTCTTGTTGTCACGATGATCGTTGTGTTCTACCTGTAAGACCCGTAAGGTGATTGGGAGAATACACGCTGACGGGTCGGATCGTTTACGTGTTTATTTCATTTGTGAGCCTCGTTCCAACTCTACTAGCGCGACAAAACAGTTCAATAAGGACTCACGGCGTTGTCTTTATGACTGACTGACTGTCTGACAGTCTATGGTAGAAAGATAAATCCGGTCCAGGCGAGTCGAACGGAAACGACGGAATATGGATCATCCTTCCAAAAACAAACGTTCTAAACCCGTTCCGGATACCATTAAACATCGGTCTAACGCCATCTGGATAGGTTCTAGTTCCCAAACAACCTATTATTGGCTACTCTAATAGTAAATACGTCGTTATCTTTGAAGACAATTTTTTACGGCCCCTCAAACGATCAATCCGGTGTGATATTTCTCGGATTCTGTTCCAGAGTCTACGACTAATGTACGGAACTGGATCATTCTATTAGTAAATGTCACCTTGATTATAACAGTTGATGAGGGCCGAGGACGTGTCCAAAAACTGGGGCCACGATGTGACGTGGCTGTTAATTGTGTAAATAAATGTCGGCATAAGTGTTCAGGTATCAGTATTAACCGACAGAGGGCGTACTTATACGTTTATCCTTATTCAACGACTATATATATATATATATATATATATATATATATATGGCGCCGGCCACGTTTACAACTAGTCACGTGTTAATCACTCTATGAATGGGTAGCCATTTATAGCCATATGCTAATCTAAAATAGCTACTATCAGCTGATAGCATTATGGTTGATGTTCAGAGTGACATCAGTAGTCTGATAAGGTGTTATCTTACTATTTATCACCTGTACAACGGTGTTAATGTTCGCGCAGTTCACGTTCTGATATATATATATATATATATATATATATATATAGAGAGAGAGAGAGAGAGAGAGAGAGAGGTCACACACACACACACACACACACACACACACACACACACACACACACACACACACACACACACACACACACACACACACATATATATATATATATATATAGAGAGAGAGAGAGAGAGAGTGGAATGGTTTTCTCTCTCTCTCACACACACACACACACACACACACACACACACACACACACACACACCCACATATATATATATATATATATAATCTTGAGGCAAATCTCTAAGATTGGCCTTTGTCAGCAGCTGTTCTTTTTCTAATAAGTATTTGAACGTTATTAATATGTGCCTCTTGTCAGTGATAACAGATGTCCTGTTACGAGTGTGACAACATCTGTTCTGATCAATGACTAAGCCCCATTTTTAAAGCCATTATAGACTTATATGGCGAGATTAAATAGGCTGTTGTGTTTTCCTTTTACCTATAGGTATCGTTCATTTCTGGCAATATGAAATAAAATTTCGCCTATCTGGGACATGACCTTAGATTAGATTAAAGCAATAATTAATTAAACGATTTCCATAATTCCCACCGTACTATCATAAATCAATGCTCGTGTCTAACAATTCTGCGACATAAAAGGCAGTAATCATTTATCTATCTAGTAATGATGCTAATTTAAACATGAAATGTAGTAATCAACGAAATTAGCTAAAATAAACAATCTATGCCTTTTTAATATATTGCCTTTTAACAATAAGACACGAATACGGTTACTCAAAAGGTTTGCTAGTCACACATTCTGTTATAATGATACAGTGATAACCGTTTTGTTCACCTTTAGACAAATTAACGCTGGGTTTATCAGCGAATGTTTTATCTTATCACTAACTTCCTTTCACTCCATACCTGTGCGTCGTCGGTTTAACCCCGAAAGGCAGTTAGCCAGAGGAGCGCCCATAAAAAGGGGGGAGGAGTATTTATTAAAAAATCGCTCCACGTGATTCAATAGTGTTACATTGTATGCACGTAGTTTACCAACTTGCTGCTAAAACTGTATAATATCCGATTGTGGCCATAATAATTAATTAGCTATCGGGTGATAATTTTTATTTGCTCATTGTCGTAGCCATATCGTGGCGTGTATAGAGATAGATCTCTATTACTGATAACATAGTTACTGGCTTTAGGTGGGCTTTTCTTGTTCTTTGTACCTTATAGTCTACCTTAGTCTACCAAGTGCTACTCGCTTCCGTTCATCGCACACTCTGATCGGAGACTGGTTTATTTAAATACCAAAACACTTATTTACGTTACATATAACTAACTATGTGGTATAATGATATAACGGTGGTCAAGCGTAATATACAAACTTTTTAATTAATCGATGATAGGTTACTGTCGTATATACCCTTCCTTAATACAACCCCCCCCCCCCCCTCCATACACATACCTCTAAGCCCCTCTAGAGATATCCATATGTTATATCTATAAAAGAAGGCAGGAGTGTTGGCAAAGAACTCATCTTGTCCTGTGATTTGTTTTTATCCCACTCACAGAACTCATTTTTAAACGTTTAGGACTCACATGGATCCTTTGGAGGGTAAAGAAATCGATTTCTGTCTTTTATTAACCAATTTTATTTGCGCTGTGTAAGAATTTTTCTCTCTCTCTCTCTCTCTCTCTCTCTCTCTCAAATGTATATTATATGCGCCGCTGTATCGTGCTTATTATATGAGTTATGATACCCGAGCATGCGTCTGTGCACGTGGACACACAGACACACATATACACACACAAACTTGCCTATAGCTTTGTGCAATATACCCTCGAGGTAATGTACTAGTCTACCAAATGTTTAATAGAATCTGAACATCTGCGGAAATCATATCTAAATACAAACACCGCCTATAAGTGTAATTAAAAGCCAGCGAACCACTTTAACACGGTGCAGAAACGTCACTGACTTTTTGGTACTCAGATATTATAGTGTCCTGGTTGTATTGATCTCTCAGTTTGACTGATATCGACAAATATTTGATGCCGTGGCATGTGTTCCTGTTCTATTCCAGGTTCATCAATTGGCACAAGTACGCATTCGTCGATTGGACATGACTCGTACTTTACCGGCACGTCATTGTTGATGGTTATAAGTTTAAGAATGATAATTGTTTTTGTCAGAAGAGCAAATTTTTTAATTTATGATTTAGCTTCTGATACGCTTAATTTATTCAAAAATCTTCAATGAAACGAATGTGTGTTCAGAACTTCCGGTACTTCAGAATGAAGCTGAGATGGCAGTGTTGACATATCTATCTCCATTAGACAGTGGACTATTATCGGAGAGTTTACTATCGTGACACAGATTAAACAGGAATCAAAATGAACTTTACTCGATCTGACTAAATAGGTCAATAATTTATTGTTAATAAGTTCTAGGCTACTATTAATAACCTTGTTAACACTTATAATACTATAATAATGCATGCTTATATATCGCCAGAACCAGGTAACCCTGTTCTGAGGCGCTGTACAGTATTATTATACCTGACTCAGACCTGTTTCCACCCAGCACACACATCTCAACTCCCAAGGGAGCATACAACACATGCTGTCATTATAGGCGCAAAGCGTTACTCAAACACATAGCCATCGCGTCCTGTCAGATACTCTCTTTTTTAAATTATGGATGAGTGAACCAGTCGCCACATGACAACATTGCAGCTCACGGAGCTTCGAACCCGCAACCCTTCGGCTACGAGTCCTACGCTCTAACTAACTGCGCTATCACGGCTCGACACTAATAGCACTATTGACGAAGGCATTAACTTGCATTGGTCTACTGAAATAGCAACATCTGCTTCCATAAAAGGACAAGATGTAGAATTGTTTCTGTAAACATACCACATTCTAATAACTTCTTTATTTGCTGTTTGGCTCTGATATCGAGAGATTGGGCGCAGTTCCTGATCGTCGTGTTTATGTTTGTGAAGAAGATGGCTTCCATCAAGTTCACGGGAAACTTGCCCCAAGACGAGAGGGCGCCTCGGTGGTCTAACACCAATCATCATCAATAAATCATCAAGACTTTTAAACCTAAACGCATGTCATTCAAACGATATGATGCTGCCTTTCAACGTCAGGGCTCAGCATCGAATGAAAGCGAGTTTTCAAATTCTGGGTGCCGTCTGAAAACAATCTTCGTAATACTTTAGAAGAGTTCAAAAAGCAGTTATCTCGGTAACAACACTGTTTCAGTTGTACATATAGGTAGCTAATACTTTGGGGTATGATAGTCGGTTCATGTATGATGTTGATGAAATAAGCCATAAAATAATACAGCCAAAGTTTCATTTGATTTCTCTCCAGATATGGATATTTAGGTCAAGCCGAGAATAAGCTAAAAGCTAAACTAAACCGATAACCTTTAAAACAAGTGTTTGACGCTCAATATTAAGCCTGAAGCATGATGACGTCAAAACCCAAAACAAACCAGCCGCGCTTTGCATTGTGGGATTTATAGGGGATCAGCTGAGCGATAATACCGTGATAATCCCGCCATTTTAACCTTAAACGTCAATGTTCCGGATCTGTTATAATCATGCCAAAAACTAACTTCCGCTTTAACTCTGCTTCGACACCCAAAAAGCTGGCACTGTTGAAAGATTGTATTCCAAAACTGAAAATCAGATTATAATTATATGCTAATCATCCGTCATTGCTACTTTATAAATGATAGTAAAGTGTGGTATTCAACATTGTAAACCAGAGTACAATAATATTCACTGTACATAACAAAGACTGTTAAAATGTGGCGTTCATATTAAATCACACTAAAATTATAGTTAACGAAAAGAAGAAGAATAGAGTCCAGTATGTTGGTAAATTTAATTTATTATTTATGGGTATAATAATGTGGTAAATTACACTTTATTTACCAATATTATTATCTAGGATCTGATGGATAATAATATTGGTAAATTACACTTTATTTGCGCCTTTCACTGTTTCAGTCAATCCTTACACTGACATTGTAATTATTAAAATTTGACTCGCAGATCGTCATTTCGAATTAAAACTACCTGACGCTTTCTCAGTATTTCATCCGGCGGTCAACACATGTCAACGTTTATATCTCTTACTAGTGGCATGACAATACGGTACGCAGGAGTTAGTTTTTGGCATGATTATAACAAATCCGGAACATTGACGTTTATGGTTAAAATGGCGGACCCCCTATAAATCCCACAATGCAAAGCGCGGCTGGTTTGTTTTGGTTTTTGACGTCATCATGCAATGGGTCTATTAGAGACCAGGATTTTTTTATATATTTTACCGCTGCAAGAAGGTTATAAATATTCTCCAGCTTGCCAAATATAGATCCCCTTTTCTCAGTTAAGCCGTTGTATAACATTTCATTCAATCGGTGAAACTAATGGAAAAGCACTTATGGTATTCCATAATAAGTATCTAAAAAGATAACATAATAAAAAAAGTCAATTATCACAAATCAATATATGTCATTTAGTAGGTTTTATGCTTAATCATTAATGATCATGGAAATAGGAAGTTATCGATTAATATAATTATTTGCTGCTGCTACTACTACTACTACTACTACTACTACCGTATATACTCGTGGAAAAATCGACCTCGTGTATAAGATGAGCTCTCTGGTTGGTCACTTTAAGGCGTATTTCATCGAAATTGTGTATAAAACAAGTGACAAACTATCATTTATCATGGGGAAAAAAATGTCACCAAAAAGTTTTCATTTCCCCTCTTTCCCTTTTCATTTCGAAATATTAGCAACTTTTCGGCCAAATTGTTTTCATAAAATACCTTTCAAGCCGATTTACATATATAATTCCTATGATATACTAGTCATCTGGTCATCTAGAAAGATTAACGAGTCTATTTAATTTAGAAGCCGCATAATAATTAGTTTTTGCGGTACTTGACTGGTTTTTCGCTGCCTAGCGTTTCCCAGCCAAAATATATGATCGTGTGAAGTTGCGTTGGTATGCACTTGCCAAATAGATGTAGAATGAACATATGGTGAGTATATGTGAGAATTGTTCACTGCGACTGTGTGCATATACGAAATATGATATATGATATTATTGTGCCGTTGGTTATGTTCTATCAAATAGGATATGTCAGTTTGCAGACGATCGTTAGTGTTGATATTTGTTTTCTATTATCGCCCATGACAATTTGGTTCATTCATCAATAAATTCTATCAGATATATTTCCCTTGGTTCGGATGTTTCTTGTTTATAAGATGTATAGCCCTTTTTTTACTATGTACGAAGCTTATTTCCTTGACTTATACACGCGTATATACGGTATGTACTCGGGGGGAAAACTAATATTTAGTTGTGTCTAGATCTTCCACTATGAACAGGCAAATAAGATACGTTGCCACACACACCTACACACAATACAGGTGTGTATAGAGATGTGGCTTGCTGATACTACAAATACCATTACTTGATGCTGAACGTGTTTCGTTTCAGACAATACACTCAAAGGCTGGCTTCTCAAATATCTACAACAAGCCGCCAATCCAGGGACATGTTATCAGATAGTTCAACTCAGATGTATCCAATCAGAAGTCCTTTAAAACATTCCTTGTTCCCTGTCTGGAAGCAGACAGACTCCAGACAGCCTGTGGTTATTCCCGGTGAATATGGATCAATGTTTTATGCCAGAATAGATAGTTGGTGGCTTGGCTAGTTAGGTTTACTGCCAGGTGTTTCAGATGGCAGCATCCAATGCTATATATATAGTAGGAACCCGTTTGGTATAATTTCACTCCACGTATCACCCAACAGGATCATTAAAATCTGAATAACCTACGTAATTCAAATGAATAAATACAGTGTACGGTGTCAGCATATTCAAACTTTTCTAAAATATTACACCCATTTTCGTGAACGCGTGATTTCCAATCATAAATAAATCTTAATCCAGCAACGTAATAGTTCGTGGTAGTTCAGCATGCTTATTTTCTCTGTGACACCATTATGACTGCTATCATTGCTTGCCAACATTCATAAATTTAAATCTATTCACCAAGAAAACAAGTTGCATTAACACGATTTCTTAATCAACACACTAACTAAATGAACTAACAAACGATATAATTGTATTTTATCCAGGTGACGGGGCAGGTTCACCGAGTATCTATAACCCAGTTCCACATTATAACCCTGTCAAATCTGATACCCAGTAGACGTGTCAGAGAGATAATGTCAGACTATAGGTCAGAAGTACCCGGCTAGGAGCGAGTCTGGAGAAGGATGGTAACCATTTCGGACCATCATCGTGCGATCTTCCTTTTTTTTATATATCAATTTTTCATGTTTCAAAATTGATTTCATCCACCGCAGCTCGCAAAATGGTCACACTGGACACGAATAGCCTCTCTTCATTCACGAACGTTGATCCTCGGACTAAGTTCGCCTAATACCAGACGTCTACATTATATAATTCAGATTGTTTAAAATATACTACCCGAGTTAATGTCATCCTATTTGTGGTAGTTGTTAAGTATTTCTCAGAGATAGTAGATGATAGTTGTCGTATGGAAATAATACACAATATATCATCGCCATCCTTCATTGATACACATACAAAATACCATTAGTGGTTATGTCTGGGCAGTATTTAGTATAAATCATAATAATATTTCCAAAACTAGCTAATTAATTACTTCATCATTCACTCACTCACTCACTCACTCACTCACTCAGTCACTCAGCAATTATTCAGAATTATTAGTGACGTTTAAAGTACATTTAATAACGACTTTAGTTTGAGTATTACTTCGTATTAGTGCGATTAAAGGTTCCAATAAATTGTAATTAACTCGTCAAAGAAACATTAGGACTGTTGATTACAACATGAATAATATTTTTATTTGTCAGACAAATTATTTTAACACCTGTATAGTATGTACTGTGCGGGGGTGGTGTAGTTGTGTGTGTATATTGTGTGTGTGTGTGTGTGTGTGTGTGTGTGTGTGTGTGTTGTGTGTGTGTGTTGTGCGTGTGTATGTGCGTGATTTTTTTGTCGACGCGCCACTAATACTATTTCTGAAAATAGCAAAGCATTTCTGGTAGGCGTGGCTTCGCATATCTTCGCCGTGGATTCAGATGCGGGGGCGAACGTCTGATACGTTAACCATATTCACGTCTGGATCACACGGCAAAACACCGGATCGCATCTTGTTGACTTTGCTCCGGGAAGGGCATCCGGAACAAAGAGAGGGAGAGAGAGAGAGAGAAAGCCCGTTTGTAGAATCCAGGAAGTGGTCCAAACAGGATAGATATAGTCGGCAGTATCCGGATGCTCTATCATCCAGTGTCCGTGAACCGTTAACCCATATACATGGTCAGTGGCTGTGCGACTGTCTGGAGCTGGAAGTATGACAGCTACTGGACCAGGTGTGCAAATAATGGCGTCGGTTTTTTTTAAACGGTTAGCAACAGATGCTACACGTGCATCCTGCGAAATATGTCCACGACAACGGCAGATTGGCGTCATAGCAACCAGCAGTATAACATTTTAGCAGCCCGTCTAACAGACACCTCATCCTCAAGTGTCCAGATTTAATCCGTATCCGGAAGGGTTTAGGTCGACGTAGATATTGTTGACAGTGGCGCTAAGATCAGGTTCGTTATACGGGTAACATAACAACGCACTTATATAACAAAGTATTCGTCAATGCCGAAGATTTCTCTCTAATAATATATTTAATCGTTATTAATCCACCCCTACCTACGAGTGGGCCGGACCTAACGGAGGTTAAATTCCCAGACGGTAAAACTAAAAGCTTACATTAAAAAAACGAACAGTTCCACGCCGACGATATCAGATAGTTTGATGTTTATTCATAGCTGTAAGGATCTACGCAGATGGAGCGGGAATACAACCCCCCCCCTCCATCCCTCCCCCTCTCCTCGGTACCCTATCATATTGACCGTAGATACTTTGTTTATATCTGACTTATATTTCACATGACGTATAGGACCGAGGAATGAGGAAGATTTCGGTCATCATCCCACACGGAATATTTCCCCGACCTTACTTTATCCTCCTCACCTACTAGAAACAATAACCTGTACATATCTCGTTATCAATCGCGGGCATATGGTTAAACAGTAAACAGAATGTTTGCCTAGCTTTTGTCTGTTTATTTCATCCCCGATTTATTGGCGAATGATGTTAATAAACAAACCAAAAACTAGGAAAATGAATCTATCTTTAATAATAACAATAACAACACTTTTTGCACGGCGGGGCGCTCCTTGGTCTAACTGGTAGCGCGTTGGATCACAGATCACAACTACCTGAGTTCGAATCTCGGTGTGGGCATATCTGAAGCGTGTTTCATCTTTCACTTCGCTTCATTACCTTTGGGGTCGCTCAGCCCATTTAGCCTATCTTGTCCACAAAAGTGGCCGTAAAACATCAATCATCATCATCACCTCTATAACACCAATATCCTCGAAGAGAATCGAGCTCAGTGGCGCGCCTAGTACAGGGGTTAAGCAATCTCATATTCGACGTACAAATAAAATTTCATAAATTTTATGACTCCCGTAATATCGTACTACACATTTTAATTATGACCCGTTTTAATCACACATCCGGGTCATCTGCCTGCCAGCACTGTTATTATTGTCAATCCGTTATCCCGTCAATGACATAGCTATCTGTCAATGTATTGTTGTTGTTGTGTTTGTTTTTTGGTGGGGGGGGGGTTCTATTTGGACTTCAGTGTGTACTATCTGATAACTATTTCTTTTGTTATCATTCTGCGAGATCATTGTTTTTGGTTATCAACTGCTAACTGAATGATCCATCGATTAGATAACGGGGAACTATGACTTAATTATGGTGTAATAAGGTTAGACTGATTGTCAGTCTGCGTCTAGATAATTGCAATAAACTTATATACCTATCGAATAATTTACCACAGTGCACCTGTCTATACCAGTGAAATAAGAACAAACATATTAAAAGAACTTTGGAACAATTTGTATTTGCACTTTACGGGGTGCAAAAGAATCCTGATGCCAAAACACCAACATCAATAAAATAGATCGTAAAAGACCTGAGTGAAAAATGAGTGGATCCCTTTAACAAAACTTTGGAAGTAAAGTTGTCACTACCATTTCATTAAATGGATGCTTAAACGGTTGAAGTAGTTCGTACCAGTGCCACGGTCAGTCCTGTTTATGTACGTACAGGATCAGAGTATCATGGGTGAGTCCTGTTTATGTACGTACAGGATCAGAGTATCATGTATAAGTCCTTTTTATGTACGTACAGGATCAGAGTATCATGTATAAGTCCTGTTTATCTATGTACAGGATCAGAGTATCATGGTTGAGTCCTGTTTATGTACGTACAAGATCAGAGTATCATGGGTGAGTCCTGTTTATGTACGTACAGGATCAGAGTATCATGGATCAGTCCTATTTATGTACGTACAGGATCAGAGTATCATGTATAAGTCCTGTTTATGTACGTACAGGATCAGAGTATCATGGGTGAGTCCTGTTTATCTATGTACAGGATCAGAGTATCATGTATAAGTCCTGTTTATGTACGTACAAACAATTTGGGTATGTTATTCTCAAGATCAGAGTATCATGGGTGAGTCCTGTTTATGTATGTACAGGATCAGAGTATCATGGATCAGTCCTATTTATGTACGTACAGGATCAGAGTATCATGGTTGAGTCCTGTTTATGTACGTACAAGATCAGAGTATCATGGGTGAGTCCTGTTTATGTATGTACAGGATCAGAGTATCATGGATCAGTCCTATTTATGTACGTACAGGATCAGAGTATCATGTATAAGTCCTGTTTATGTACATACAGATTCAGAGTATCATGGGTAAGTCCTATTTATGTACGTACAAGATCAGAGTATCATGGGTGAGTCCTGTTTATGTACGTACAGGATCAGAGTATCATGTATAAGTCCTTTTTATGTACGTACATGATCAGAGTATCATGTATAAGTCCTGTTTATCTATGTACAGGATCAGAGTATCATGTATAAGTCCTGTTTATGTACGTACAGGATCAGAGTATCATGGTTGAGTCCTATTTATGTACGTACAAGATCAGAGTATCATGGGTGAGTCCTATTTATGTACGTACATAATCAGAGTACCACGGGTAAGTCCTATTTACGTACAGGATCAAAGTACCATCATCAGATATATTGTGTACTAAAAGATGGCGAAACATCTTCCAATGTTAAATATAGCATGGTTATAAAAAGCAAAGTCAGTCCTATTTGTAGCGATACTAAAAATATCGATCGCGAAAACAAAACTCCGGCTTTTGTTGCTAGTATTGGTCAAGTATCTGGGGTCTTACTTAAAGCTCTGTACGCATACGAAATTCAACAATGTATTAGAGCATCTTATTTTATTTATTTTTTAAATTTGTGATACAAATTTTATCCGGCTGGGGAGAAAATGCTCCATTGTTCTTCATTCTACTTCATTCCGTGGTCTAACTGGTCGCGCGTTAGATCACAGATCGCAACCACCGGAGTTCGAATCTCGCCGTGGGCCTCTCCGAAGGCTGTTTCATCGTTGACTTCGACTCATTGCCCTCGGAGGTCGCTCGGCCCATTAAGCCTACCATGTCGACACAGAAGTGGCCGTAAAACATCAATCATCATTCTACTTCATTACCAGAAATACGATCATGATAAACTAAAAACTGTAATTACCGATAATTACTGACCTTGTTTTGATGGCTTCTGTTCTTCTTCTTCTTCTTATTATTATTATTTGGTGACGTGCCTCTCACGTGCACTAAGACATACGAGTCAATACACGTTTATCGGAAACAATACCTCGACAATAAACAATAAAAGGTTAGGTAAACAATATTTATATTAATTTATCCGAAATAATAAACAAAAACACGTTCTCTGGGGGGCGGTTGCTTATTTCCGAGCCTCGAAGTCGGTCTTTTCGGATTCGGATACACGATGACGTAACTTCGATATAATTCAAATAAATATGTCGAATGGGATTCGGTGAAATGAAGGCCACCCCCTATCTGTCTAACGTGGGTCCAGGCTTCCTCGACACCCCCCCCCGGTCATCTCATCTCCTGCCCCTGCCACCTCCCCCTAATGGGCAGAAGTAACTAAGGGGCAAAAGACCTAAGGGGCAAAAGACCCAAGGGGCATAAGACCATGGAGCAGAAGACCGGAGGGGCTATTGACGGGAACAGGGCCGTTTTAACGCATGGGCACGCTGGGCACTTGCCCATGGGCCCCACGAGCATAGGGGCCCCGTGCTAATCTATGTATATTGTGACTTGCCGTCAATAAATAAATACTCTCCTATACTAAACTTTTGTGTTACTATATTACAAGTGGATATTGGCATCTGATGTAATATCAAGGTCACCTCTAGAACCCGACGTCCATCTATGTGTGCTGATCTCGAACATTTACATGTATATTCCTGTGGGTGGTTGTGCAAGAAGGGGGGGGGGGGCTGTGCACCGCTTTGCCCGGCGGCCGATAATGCTGTTAAGATGACCCCCGGGACGGGGTCCCGTCTAACATAGGGCAAGTAAAATACAATAATCAAAACGATTGTTTTAATTCAGTAGCCGAGACGTACCCAATATACGTTATTTCGGATGACCGGATGCGATGTATTCTTATCAGATCGGGATGGTGACGAGCAGATTAGAAATTTGAATCGGGACATTTAATCGTTTGTTATAGATTAATTACCCACCTGTTTAACTGTCACACCTTGTTTAACCGTTTGCCCCACAACTTATTGCGGGGGCGTTTTGATAAGTGGGTAAGTTTCTGCTCGAGACACTCGAAACGTGTTTTATTATCTGAACCCGTGTTCAAACCGTGGATATTGAACGTGTTTTGTTGATAATAATTTAAATATCAACTGCTCCCAGGTACGATAAATATGAAGTGGGGTTGGCTGATATTAGTACAATCATTCCTAATCAATCACCATTATAGGCAATTGTTATTTGTCTGGAAGTTGCGACATTTTGTGGGTTTAAAGCCAGTCTAATCTTCAGCAATTCTGTGAAGACACACACACACACACACACACACACATATATATATATATATATATATATATATATATTTTATACTATATGATTTGTTTAAGGTAAACATATATCATGTACAAATGTACAAATGACATTTAATCTGTAACAGACAGGTAATTTATCCTAGTTACCTAATATCTACAAAACGTAGACATGACTTTAGCTATTGGTCTATCTTCCTATATATATATATATATATATATTTTTTGGCATTATACGCAGATAACTGTCCCCGCTTTAGCATTATAATGGTGTTGTCCTTGTTTTGGCGGCCTGCCAGCACCTAGCCAGACAGATAAAGAAGACGATGTCTGGGAGCGCCTTTTTTATCAATCATATTGCAGTATCGTCTGCCTTCAAAGACCATATACTCCGGGATGATAGGGGGTATTTAAACCGAAGGCAGAGATACATCAGCGTTGTATGAAGACGAGAGAAGCCAACACACACACACACACACACACATATATATATATATATATATATATATATATATGTAAACATTATACTTCATGTTGGTCATCGCAGATTTGCTGTGTTTTTTTATTAATTAACATCGGGGAGGTTTTCTTAGTGGCTGATGAACCCATGTTTACGTACATGCCCACATATCATGTTTCAAACAGCACGCCACATAGTGGGAGGTTTTTTGGGGGGGGTGTTCCCTTTGGCGTTCAACGTGACGTATTGTGACGACATAACCGAGTTCATCCCGATTCGTCTAAGTCATGATTAGAGCGGACATAGGACGTGTTTATCTCCGGTGACGTTTGTATTTGGTCAGTGAAGGGGTCGGGTCGCACACAGATAATAAGCCGGTCGCTGAAAGACACCCACAACCACTGGACAAGGTATGCCAATTAGCTTCACAGCACGCAGTCATGTTTTGGTGCGACTTGTGGATTATTCGTCTCCTCTCTCTTTCTCTCTCTCTCTCTCTCTCTCTCTCTCTCTGTCTATCTGTCTGTTTGTCTGTCTGGCACTCGCTGGCTTAAATGAACAGCGCCATATTGCTGCCAATAAGTTCTGGTTTTATATAGCTCAGCTGTCGTAATAACCGTATGGATTGACACCCCCGCCTTACGTGGGCACAAACGGCTATTCATGTTACAGGCTGATTGTTGACATACCTATAAATATCTCGCTCTACCCATCCCCTGATATACGCGACAGACAGACGGTTAGACAGACAGCCGGACGGACGGATCAATCGACCAGCTGACTGGCTGGCTGGCTGTCCACCAGAAGTCAACTAGTCAGACAGACGGACGGACGGACAGACTGACCGGCCGGGTTGTTACTATTTACAGAAACCAACCCTCCAGGTTTTTTTCGCACAACGATCACCGACAGCAAAACAGCTGAACTATCCCATTACACAATGAGACATAAAACATGAGAGCGTCTTCGGCTTTGGGACGGAACAGATCGATAATGCTCCGGTCGATAATTACTAACAAAGTAATTCGATTCGCCTTATTGGCGCCATAAAGGTGTCTAACTGATTCGATTTTTTGCCTCCTAGCCACACCTGCCATCTTTAACCAACATCTATCTGGGTCGGGGTTTTTTTAAACGCAGATGAAACTCAATACACTCACTGAACCATATAAATATATTGTTACGTCTTCTCATTTTTTTTCTCCCTCTCTCTTCTTTACACGCAGTCGAATAAAATGCAAACGAGAGGAATTATTATTAATTTATCACTGGATATTGTTGTTTCGCTTACACGGTTATAAAACATGGAACTCTTCTCTCCGTAAGCGTTTCGATTGTATCCTGGGCCTAAAGGTTAATAAACTGGGCCGTGGAATGTTTATTAATAACTGGTAATATTTTAAATATTAATTCGGCGTTTTCTTGTTGTTGCCATAGTTTTGTACAAAATTATTTACTTCAACCGCTAGAATGATGTTCTAGTGAACAGTGAATAATACATCCTCCCCCCCCCCCTCTCTCTCTCACATACACACACACACATACATACATACATACATTCACACACAGGCACACATATACATACATACATACATACATACACAGGCACACACACACACAAACACACACACATACACACGCATACATTCACACACGGGCACACACAAACATACATACATACAAACACACACAAACACGTACAGACACACACCAAGGTATTAATGCTAAATGCCATTGAGTAAACCGCGTATATGAGATCACGCAGTCCCTTCTTTTGGGGAGGAGAGAGATCGATTACAATCACATTTTTTAAATGTTTTGCTTTCATCTGCAAATATCCTTTTAACTACCGGTACGTAGAATTAGACCGCAAGGTTCCATGTTGGTAAACTATGTCACGAGTCTGCTTAATACATTTTACTTTATGGAGTTAGGTTAACAAGTCCCGTACGATTCGAGTTATAAATATTCAACAGTCTTCTTATGGCGAAAGTGAGCTGACGTGAAGGTTTTGCCAAACAATACCTTGCTATCTGAATGACGCAAAAGCCGCCAGGATGACGTCGTCATGACGCAGTATTGGCAGCACCTCCCTCCCGGAGTGAGATTCAACAGGTTGGTGAGATAGCCCACCAGGTGGCAGCACAATTTTACCGACTTGCCACTCATTTTAGACAAGCCTCGTCTAAAATCAGGTTGTCTTTTCTAAGGTACGTCGCATTCCATTCTAGTAGGCCTAACCGGTAGTGCCGTTGGCCACAGATCTATAGCACCTGGGTTCAAACCTTGGCCGGGCTATATCAGAAGGCTGTTTCATCTTTCACTTCGCCTCATTACCTTTGGAGGTCGCTCGACCCATTTAGCCTACCTTATACACAAAAGTGACCCTAAAACAGCAACATTTTCCCCATGCAGGGGGTCGTATTTGTGCGGAGTACAATCATGCTGTATTTGCCAAGATACAGCGTATAAACACTAAAATAAATCGGTTTACACTCGAAAGAGTACACATTTCTGCATCGTAGTACATAACGTTAGTACTGTACACGAGTAGATCTACACGAGCCATGTACTAGAATTGCTAGAGAGACATGGCGTATGGTAATCTACCAGAACACATACTCAAGTGGACAGTATATCTTGTAGAATACAAGTACTGGGTATTAAATTAAGGGTAATTTGTATTATATTAAAGGTAATGTTTACTCCCCAGACACATACGCTGAAATACCTACGCCGTCGTGTAATCTATTTGATTTAAAATAGTGTTTACTCTATATAGTGTTCGCTCTCCATACTCCAATACTCCCATTGACTGTATTGACCTAGTGCTACGTGTACTAGATAAATGATATCTGTCGTACGTCAGTCGGTACTGCGAATAGTAAATACAAACAAACCAGACCCGGATACTTGTCTTACTACGATCGACGATCCGTTGTTAGGTCAAGGTCACGGTGACCTGTTTTACCGTCTGCGCCAGCCGCCTCTCCGAACATGGAGCGTTTCCTGGAAAACGAGCTGGCGTTATTAAATAACAAGAATACCGGATATTTTACTCCGGAGCGATGATTGATCCAGTATTGGACGGCCACAAATACCCCCCCCCCTTCCTCCGCAATGCCACCCCCACCCCGGGGCTTATCCGTCTCCAAATATATATAACGTGACCGGGTATTGTGAACTAGATCGAGGACACGCTAAGTACAAGCCACGCACCATAACGATCGATGTCTTCTTCGGGGGGGGGGAGGATTTTTGCGGAAAAAGTCGTCGTAATTATCTACCTGACTGGTCATCAATTAGCAAAAATGTTGCCATAAAAATGGACCATCTTCTCTGCCGAAGTAATGTAGATTAAACATATTTGGATGTCGTTTCTCGGTGGTGGGGGGGGGGGGGGAAGACGGTGGATGTTGATAAATGGTTATGTCCAGATGGGAAGACTACGGCCACGTGTCGGTATGTGAGGTGGGGGGGGGGTATTGTACGGGAGATAATGTGACAGTTGATGAAGTTGTCGGTTTGAGGGCGGTGGAGGGGGGGGGGAGCGGTGAGGGATACCCGGTGACACTGAAATGACTAAATGTCGGGATCTCCGAAGTGAGCCACGACCCCGATGAAACATCCGGAAAAAATTATATCAAATGTATGCTTCCTGGTTTAATGAGACGCTAAAGGAAACTGACTACGGTGGTAATGGTGAGTGAGTCAGTCGGTGGATTGGTTCCACAGAGCGCCTATATCCTAGAAACAATATACGTTATATCCTATATCCTGCAATAACGGGTCACAGATTTATTGTTATTATGGCATTTGGGTATCGGGGTGACCGTTGTGGAATTTTTATGAGGTAGTGGATGATGATGATGCGATATTAAAAGAAGTAGTGGTTGACCGCGTGCCTTTAGAAGGTAGTGGATTACGCGGAATATGTACGCTGTAGTGGTTATGTTTCGTGTTTATTAGGTAATTATTCGTGTGGTATGTTTATAAGGCTGTGGTTGATATAAAGCATGATCACAGGATAGGGCTTTGTTTTGGTTTGTGTATGTGGAATATTTTAAGTCGGGCTTGGTTAATGTGGACTTTTAAATGAGTCCGCGATTGTATCCATGAGTCTTTGGATGAGTTTGTGACATCTCTCTATGACAGTGATTAACATGGCATCTTTGTGAGGCAGTGTTATCATTATGAGGTACCAGCATGTGTGTGTGTGTGGGGGTGTTTGTATATATATATATATATATATATATATATATATATATATATATATATATATATATATATATATATATATATAAACACCTACATATACCCAAGGCAGTGTTATCATTATGAGGTACCAGCATGTGTGGGGTATATATATATATATGATTGCTGTTTTATTGCCACTTTTGTGCATATGGTAGTCTAAATGGGCCGAACGACCTCCAAAGGTAATGAATCGAAGTCAAATTTGAAACACCCTTCAGATATGCCCACGCCGAGATTCGAACTCGGGTGGTAGTGATCTGTGGTCGAACACGCTACCGCTAGACCACGGATGGATATATATATATATATATATATATATATATATATATATATATATATATTTAATTTTCTTTACCTGATACTATTATGGACAAAAAGTAATATTTCACATATTATTCACTTGGTGTAAGATAGATGTTTTCAGTTGATATAATAAGGATGGATGTTCCCCATTCCTTCCCTTTTTTTCCATGTATTTCCGCTCATTCAGTATAACTCTTTCCGTCATTCGTAAGGCTGTGCCTCTCTCCAAACTGACGTCTAAGAAGACTTTTAGTTTGGAGAGAAAATCTTCACATTTCCCTCAAAATGTCCTCCCTTGCTCTATAATTACTTGTTTATATATAGAGCTAGACGATTATAATTCTATTTCAGATCGACCGATGGCGTCTTGTTTCCATCCATCGCCTTACAACTTCCGGCTTAAATTAGTAGAAGTCGCCACTAGAACAACACACGTATCACCTTTGAGAGATAAATGATGACAGAGACGAGTAGACGCGGCAGGTAGACGGAAATTGATTCGTTTTGATTGTTATCATCATGTCGCCATTGTTCGTCCAAAAACAAACAAAGGGAGATGGGTTTGTTTATCTTGGATTCTGGTTTGTTTATGTTTTGTGAAAGTGTCAGTAAGTCGACAATAGAATGTATGCCATTAGATGATGATGATGATGATGATATTGTTGTTGTTGTTGTTACTGTTCTTGTTGTTATTGATGATGAAGATGATGGTGATGATGCTGGTGTTGGTAGTGACGATGATGACGATGATGATGATGATGGTTATGGCGTTAGTGATGATGATTTTGTTGTTGTTGTTGTTGTTGTTGATGATGATGATGATGATGATGATGATGCTGGTGTTGGTAGTGATGGTGATGATGATGATGACGATGATGATGATGATGCTGATGGTTATGGCGTTAGTGACGATGACAGTGTTAATGATGATGGTATTAATGATAATGACGGTGATGATGATGATTGTTATGAAGAAGATGATGATGATGAAGGTAATGGTGATGGTGGTGCGGTGATGATGATGGTGATGGTGTTGATGATGATGGTAGTGTTAATGATGATGATGATGTTAATGATGATGATGATTATGATGATTATGGTTATTATGATGAGGGTAATGGTGATGGTGATGATGGTGATCCTGATGATTATGGTGTTAGTGATGATAGTATTGTTAACGAAGATGATGATGAGGGTAAGGTGATGGTGTTGGTAATGATGGTGATGGTGATGATGGTGTTGGCGATGGTGTTGTAAATGATGATGATGAGGGTAATGGTGATGGTATTGGTGATGATGGTGATGGTGTTGGTGATGATGTTGTAAATGATGATGATGGTGATGGTTGCCTGTCGAGATATATCAATAGAAACACAACAACTTTACCAAGGCTGTGATTTATGAGGGGAACAAACTAAGTTTACTCAACTTGCTATTCCGCTCAAATGCCAAGAAACACGAGATATGAATATCTTAGTCCAGAGAGGGAGGGGGGGGAGGTGAGGGGAGAAACACATATATAGGTATCTGCTTCTACATCTGGACGGGAAATGGAGAAACAAAAAGCCTCCGGATCTACAACGAGCCAGACAATAATAGGAAGGCGTATCGGGATCTGTGGCGAGGTACGCCAGAAGAGAAACGGGCAACCGGACACAAGTCCGAAACGGTGACAACGGGAGAGAGAGAATAATGAAGTAAATCTATTTCAAGTTAGAGACACTTTCCGGATAGAGAAGGAGTCGAAACCGTAGAACCTATCCGTTGACTGCCTCGGTATTCGTGTGACACATATGATGATGATGATTGATGTTTTACGGCAACTTTTGTGCACATGGTAGGCTAAATGGGCCGAGCGACCTCTAAAGGTAATGAAGCGAAGTCAAAGATGAAACACCTTTCAGATATGCCCATGCTGAGATTCGAACTCGGGTGGCAGTGATATTTGGTCCAAGCAGCTACCAATTAGACCACGGAGGCACCCCGACACCGACGACACCGACCTGGCTACCATTATCTCCACCAATCGATATATTATCGCCCATCTGTCGTTATAATCTGTTAATTTATTGCCGATGGTGCGACTAAACTCCGTTATAATATTTGGTTGATGGCGTCACAAATCACGAAATCGGCGTCGCTCGTCGTCGGCGACAAGAAATCCTCGTCTTTCCGACTCTATTATAGTCACTTACAGCTAACTCGGTGTGTTGATGTTGTTGACACGTTGGCTTCAACCTTCCCAGCCCTTCTCGCCGTTCCAAACACCGAACATCACCCCCCCCCACCCCCACCTCCGCCGCACCCTGCCCTTCTAATTCGAGGAACCGACTCACATAATTAAGCTTATTTCCTTAATTAGCTCGGCTTCTATATTCGGCGACTGACCTTTGTCTTTTGTTGTTTTATTTGTTTGTCTATTTTATACGACATTCTTGGTTCATCTCTCCGTCTCCCAGCTTCGGTTAATATCGTCTGCTATTGTCTGATATTAAATGACCATTAATAAACTGTTCAATTATTATCATTGTTGTTTAGGCTCGTTTAATGTCGTCGGTGACAATGTGTAATTTAACCCCGACACAAATTATCTGAGAGTTGACAATTTTTGGTTTGTTTAAAGGTCCATCCGTCCGTCTGTCCGTCCTTTCATCCATTGTACATATGTCATGCCTACCTATTCTATCACATTCTAATAAAACACGGATGAGGATAACGTATATATCTGTTGGTAGAGCCATTGGGCACTCACATTCAAAACGAGGCAGAGAGAGAGCGAGAGCGAAAGAGAGAAAAGGAGAGGGAGAGAGAGAGAGAAATCAAATGTTTCGAGACGAAAAATTAAAAAAAATTAAAAACAGATGACACCGTAACAAGAAGAAAAACCCCCATAAAAAGCAACAACAAAACCCCAGAAATCAAGAAGAAGAAACACTATCTATCTAGCTAATAGAATCAAGGCACGTGGTCTTCTTTTGGTAGAACAACAACAGCTGTGAAACAATAACAAAACTACAACAAAAACAAATTGAAGTCGACGGTCTTCCGGGAGAATCGGTTTATATATAAGTGTACGGCTACTACGAGACGGACCATAATGAGCTCCGGTGGCCTAGCGGTTAAGCACCCGGCATTTGGTGCCAACGGTCACGGGTTCGAACCCAGCCAGAGGTCGAAACTTTTCCAGGGATTAATTTCTCGGCTCACAACATCGTGGGTGGCTGACCACGTTAAATGGCGCTGCCGTATCCACTGAATTATTAAAAATAAAGGGGGACGTTAAAACCCTCTGAGGACGTAAAACACTCTATCAGTGACCACCCTCAGTGTATTTCGGCTCCATCTTTCCGTACTGCTCCCCTGTGGGTGGTGGGGGAGGAATGTTCTCAACCACTCTAACATTGAGGCTGTGCTGAATAAGCGACAGCCTGGGAATTCTCCCCGAACAACAAAACAAAAACTACGATACAGACCAGTCAGCTTCAGCAACATACGCGTAGATGGAATACAAGTGGCCGACCCAAATATGGCCACAGCGAGTTAATAAACTAAAATATTTTAAACGTTTCTTTTGAAAATCATACTGGTAGCTGCTAATTGTTTATTATTTGGGAGAACCAAAGAGCGTTTTGCGTTTTAACTCCCCCCCGAAGGCCATCAATAGTAATAAACGCGATTTACAAAATACGCGGGTTGAATAAATATGCGACATCAAAATTTGTTTGTTTGTTTTTAATTCGTCTTCCTCGTTGTGTAACATGGACGTATTGATTTTCGTATTCATGTGACGTTGACGTCCTATTTCGTGGCCATTGGCGGCACTCTGAGAACGTAAACCAATAGGAATGTCCTATTTTAACTCGGACCGACCGACCTATCGGTGTATTCGTAACCCATCACACTGTCATCGTCGTCATCATCATCATCTTTATCATCATCGGCCGGTTATAGCCGTCTGTCGGTGAGTTGTCATCCGAGCCATAAGTTGCTAATAGACGACATATGTTGTGGGGTTGGGGGCGGCGGGGCGGGAGGAGGCTGTTGGTGTTCCGGAAGCAACCCTTCACTTATGGTGATGTTGTTATGTAAGATGCTCGACCACTCTTCCTCCTAACTGGCTACCGTGTTGACCAATTGGACCATTCTGACAGCGTCAGTTTTAAGGGTTGAATATAGAGAAATAAAGTCGAAATAAATTAACGTTCCTGATAAGAGATTTTTGAATGGGCTTTTTCGTTGTCGTTGTCGTTGTTTGTTGTTGTTGTTGTTGTTGTTGTTGCGTTATTTATGCGGCATAAAATAGGCAAATGTCAAAGGATTTGAACTGTAAATAATTACAATTTAGCGGCATATATTGATCAGTGTCAATAGCTCAATATTTCGATGTGGGTCCATACGAACTCGTTTTCGCATTTCCGAGCCAGCGGATGTTTGTATGCAGGATACAAATGCGGGTTCGAAAGGGAGACAGGTGGGGGAAAGACTGCGGGAGGGGAAGGGGGGGGAGAGAGAGAGAGAGAGAGAGAGAGACCATGGTGGCCAATCCGACTTCATATCCCGGTGTCTTGTATCATCTGAAATGTTATTATTATATTTTAATTCATTGACGTCGAGTAGTGGCACATCGGACCGCCATATGGTGAGACAGACTGAATCAACATAGGTGTGTCTGAGCTAGTTCAGCTTTCAACAGGTGTTTGTTTATCTCTTGTAAGCAGGTGTTTTCGGTAAATATTACAATCGACCCTTTCTCGGCTCATGTTGTTGCACATATAATATATATATATATATATATATATATATATATATATATATATATATATATATATTGGCACGAAGACAATAACACGGATAGAAACACACAGATACAGACATATAATCAGATACATAGACAGACAACGGACAAATAGACAGACAGAGACAGGCAGGCAGGCAGTCAGTCACACCTGCACGCACGCGCGCACACACACACGCACACAGTTAAGAATGCATCTTTCCGTCGTAATTCTTATTAGCAACACACGCCTATTTACCAATCTAATCGCCGAAGCGAATACGAAGCCTGGTATATATAGGCATTAATACACAATTAAAAACACAGCCAGCTCAGCGATCTCAATACCAACTGCAGCTGTGACAGGTGTCGAAATGATTCAGAATAAAAACAGCTCTAATGCGAAGCAACACGTTGTCGTCCACCGAAGTCTTCACTATGGGGACGACTATAATCACACAGTATTTCCAATACGTACGTCCATTGTGGACGTCACTGTTAAGATCCGAATCGTCCTATATCGGTACGTCTTCATGCGCACGCAGTATTATAGCCGAAGTATCAGTTACTGGGTGTTTATCGGGCGACAAGATGTCAACACTGAGTTCGGACACTTTGGATATGCGTTGACCGCATTTTATAATGGTCGGGTACACCGCGGACATCGATCAAATTAATTTAGATTTGTTTGACCTGGCACAATCTGAGCGCATTCCCCGTCACATAAGCACGCGATTAATTTGGAATTGACCGGAAAATGTCACCGTAGCCTAGAGCCGTGACCGGCGTCACGGCTGTAGGCTGACGTGACGAGTTTTTGGCTTCGTGATAAAATTCCGAGTTTGAGTTTCGCATTCCTGTCACGAGAGACGCGAAAAGCAACCGCGCCCGGGGGGTGAGTTGGGGGATGCTCGGCAGCTAGCATCCAGCTGATGTAACCGCCTCTTGCGGGCTCCTGGGTAGAGCTTGCGACAATTTACCCGTGGTTGTGGTCATACACCCCAATGGTGAATCTGTAAATTACAGATCGTATGCGTCTTCCTCATCTGAGTTAGCCAACCCAAGGTAAAATAATTAACATTTTGGCCATTATTATTATTATTATTATTATTATTATTATTATTATTAAATCAGGTGTATGAGGTGGCTGTTGCTGTTGATGTATTTCGTTAACCCATATTGGCCTCGACGACTTAAGTCACAGACTCCATCAAGGTGATAATGGACGAAGCTTAGACGGTGTCACATCACGTGACTTGGATCGGTGAATAATTACATTTCTAATGCGCCCAGAGAGGATTATGGGCCGACTGATGGCAGATCAGCTAATGGAGGTGGCAGCCACACAGTCGAATATAGCAGCAATAACAATCTATATATATATATATATATATATATATATATATATATATATATATATAGCTCTTGTACTAGCCATTGTATAGTATACTGGGGCAAATTATAATGAGATGGCCCGTTGTACTAATCGCCGAAGCATGGATGTCTCAGTCGCTTTGTTATTGCCAAAGGTCATACCATGATTATTGCTAATGTGTTGACTGGATAGGAATGTACAGCCGACGAAATAATAGTAATAACGGTATTTTAGTGAATAAAACAATTCTAATTGTGTCTATACCGGTAATATTATCTGCCTTCGAAATGTTATTGTTTACGGGTTTCGTATTCTATAAATACATAATCAATAACAAAACGATCCGGTGAATCGTCAACGCGACGGTTGCGGACTCGGTCTGGTCTAGTTCGTTGACAGATGAATGAGCAAACAATAGCTACACGATAAAATCTTATTATGAGATGCATAGCCGTAATTGCCGGCCGCGTTTTCGACGGCAACGGTTATAAATTAAAGTCTACCTGGTACGCGACACTCGGTACGACAGCAGATGCTTAACTGCTGCTGCGCACGACAGTCGCTGGTCGACTGACTAGTGGGGTCCTCCTCAACTTCAATGTTCGACGCGGCGAGAGGAGTACCTCGTTGAATATTTCACTCCGCGAGTTGAAGTCTCCTGGCATCATTGTCTTCGTGTTACGTGACTGGTTATGTTTGCGGCGGCCAATTGGAAAGGCGTAAGTTGTGGGATATATCCGACGTCGGCTTGATTGTCTCAATCAAGCTGTCACCAAATTGGTACCAAGTGTGATCGGTCAGCCCCGAGGGTATGCAATTTATTTGCGTGTCTGTCTGTCTGTCTGTCTGTCTGTCTGTCTGTCTGTCTGTCTGTCTGTCTGTCTGTCTGTCTGTCTGTCTGTCTGTCTGTCTGTCTGTCTGTCTGTCTGTCTGTCTGTCTGTCTGTCTGTCTGTCTGTCTGTCTGTCTGTCTGTCTGTCTGTCTGTCTGTCTGTCTTTCTTAATGATACGCTACTTTGAAGCTTTCTAGAGACTCCCGCTTTGAACACGGTTCTTGTATTCAATTAAATAAAGTGTGGCACCACCCATTCTACAATAAAGACGCTTAAGGTGCTATACCATGGCACCAACTCTCCGCTTTTCGAGCCGTGTACGTGTCGCTCCACGATGGTCTATTCTCTGACATATAATAATTAATGTTCCCTCATTTTCCCACTGCATATTTGCCTACGCGGACACGGTGTTTCCTATCTTCATGAAAACACTCCCAGAGACACCAGCATTACGAGTTGCAACAGACGAGTGTCCCCATTCCAGGTCCATTCATAAATGAAGCCTCCTCTCGAAAATATATTATAAATATTTCACCTGAAGGTCAGAAGGGAGTTTGTCAATGACAACTTTTTAACAATGGACCTCCTGTTTCCGTCACCACGGAGAGGCGATACACCTGCTGTCGTAGACAGGTTAACAGGTACAATGGTTGACGGCAAATGTCTCATTTGCTGGGTATTTTACTCCAAATGTACATCCTGCCTCTCAGCTGGACCGCGCTTCGGGAGAAATGCCCCGTATTCGCACCAGACGCGTTTCCGCGTGTCAATAATCAATAATTAACCGAAAGCGAATGATTGTTGAGGCGAACGGTCGAGGCCTTAATCTCCCCTCTCAAGCGTGTACATCTTGCTATAAATCAAAACGTCCATTCATCAAACTATCATCGTCCGTCGTGTCGGTGGCTGAGGATTTCTTCAAATAATGCTCGCATCCTAGAAAAGCGTCAAACGGTGAAGGGTCGGTTGACCGTGTCCAAACGCTGCCTTCATACATTTGGTTATTAATCATGCTTTGAACTCATTACGGGCATAATGATGCGACCCTCTGTCGTTGTCATTCGTAGCGGGTATGTATCTACCTGAGTGTCATCAGCATTATCTTCCAGTTGGAGAATCCTGCCGTCGATGCTACCACGCGATTCAGATTGAACAGGTAGAGATGGGGGGGGGATCGGGTCAGATTTCCTTTCTGCTGGCTTCTGCCTCAAAACAGATTCATCACTGACAAACCATCAATATGAGGTGATTTGATTAATGGGGACGCTCTGGCTAATTTTCCAAACCGAACACAAATATTTCGTGTATTTCACCGAAACCAAGCGTTTAGGTTACAAGTCCGCCACCACCACCACCGTCAGAACCACCCATTCACGCCCCACCTCCACCACCACCCGACGTGCAAAGTGCTATCAATAGGTCAGCTTGATTCTTCAAGGTTGTTCCAAGGAATGCCGTTCTATCCTCAAAGTTATATAAGGGAGTAACTTATTTTCGACGATCAGTAACCAACCATGCAAGGTCAGATGAATGTCACACATCGAGCACTATAGGGCTATGTGACTACGAACACACTCGAGTCTAATGCTCTCTCCAGTGCTGCCCGCTTTCAATTAGGTCTTCCATCCGTCGGCCTTTCCCGCTTAAAATTAAAACAAATATTGGTACACTTTAAAAAGGGGCCCCGAAGATTTAATTTCTGCCTTTCTTCTTCTTGGTAGTAACGCGATATAAACTTATCTACCCGGCGGTGATTGCCCATTTTAATATGGAGAAACGGGGTCGGGAGAATGAATCCCTATTTGGAAAGCCACTACTAAAGACCCATTACTTCGAGTGAAATTGGAGCTATCGTCCTAGGAAGGGCACTGGGCGTGTTTAGACCATCGTGACATTCAGTAGGAGAAACAATATGGCTTCCGGTCGGACGGACCTAACTATTTTATTATATTATTCTATCCGATTTTGTGCCACTTCCTCGTTTAACAAAAGGCGTCGTAGTTAGTCGAATGACTTGTCGGGGCGAGTTGTAAAGGTAAGCGATGTTTTCTCTCTCTCTCTCTCTGTCTCTCTGTCTCTCTGTCGGCATTGTTGCCCCGATCTTCCGACGGTCATCACGATAACAACAGTCTGGTCAGCAGACTATATTTATCTCAAAGATGAGCCGTGGAGGAGGCGGCGTATACTGATACGATTTCGCTGACCACAAACGACTGACAGCTTACTGATAGACGGTAATAAAGTCGTCAACTGACCAGGTCCTCTCTGATGTCTCTCCTCTCGGCGGCGATGGTTGGGGGGTCGCCTAATTAGCATAATTCACGTATCGGGAACGACGGGTGAGAGCGCCCCCTGACGAGACGGTTCGACCACAGGACTGGTCAGTTTTGAGTCCATTAAACTGGACATCGATGGGGATAATTATAGGGCTGACTGACCAGTCGCCTTTACAACACTTGCGACTATTCCCTTATCTGCCCCCGAGGCCGGATAATTTATCCCGATAAGATTCTTATCACCAACCCCATTATTGTCATCCGGCTAGAAATGGGCTGGTTTTATAGCAGGAAGATTTCACGCCGTCAGAAAACGAGATAGATTATAGATTGGACGAGCATAACTTGGGGAAATATTTTAAACAGATGTAGCCATATTTCAGGTGTTTGTCTGTGCGTGCGTGCGTCCGTGCGTCCGTGCGTGCGCGTGTCTGTGCGTTAGTCCCGTTCTCCATTCATCTGGGTATGCGCTCGCGCGCGTACTCACTCGTGCTTCCGGACGTTTAGGTACACGTTTGTTGATGGTTATTTTATGGAATAATGACTTTAATACTAGAACTGCAGGTCTGCTGTCTGATCGTTGTCTTTCAAGCAATTTTAACGATGAGTATTTTAATTAAAACAAATATTTAATTAAAATATTAACAGACAACATTATTCGACGGATGTTGACTGCCGGAATAGATTTGTTGTTGTTGTTGTTTGTGTCCAAGACAGTTTCCCATTTCTGCACCATTCTGGTGTCACGATGGTCTACGCATGGATATCGTTTCAGTTTGCTCCCATTAAACATGACGCGTACGAGAAATCTTTGAATTTCCAAAGCTCAAACCGATTTCACACTTTTGACTTGAGGCTGTGTTAATGGGAAACTACTTCAAACGGTCAGCTTCTTTTGTGCTCTTACTGCTTCCATAAGCGGTATTACAACACACACACACACACACACACACACACACACACACACACACACAGAGAGGGGGGGGGTGCCTGAGGGCGAGACACACACACACATAACACAATACGCACATATGTAAGCTCCTACGTATGAACATGCACACTCTTGTGTGCGAACATACACACACACACACACACGCATGGAGAATGCATGGACATTAACTCATTGCTGCAGGGTCTTCACAGGTTAGGATGTACGTACGAGTATGCGCCTGGAGATAATCTGGTGATGAGTGACATCTGGACGAGGTGTTAATTATATACTTCACGGAATGGTCAATGAGGTCGACGGTCTCCGCGTACGGATACCTCTGTGGTGATCTATTGGTGTGATATACAGAACACCCGGACTAACCTCGAACAAAGTGGACGTCCGAGTTGGTTACGTAATGACATCGGAACGATTTGAAATCGAAGTAGCTGGTTTCACGAAGCTAGACGGACATTTACTGAATATTGAAGCTGAACATGAGCCCCGAGATGCGCGCTACAGTAAGGTGTGCGCTCTGTGCAGTAAACGTACAGGCATTTTATCCCGAGCAATAGTTCTTTCTACGCGAGTATTTTTTTCTTTCTCTCTCTCTCTATATACCACAAGTATGCAAACACGCTCCTCGGATGTCTCCGACGCGTTCATTTGATTCCGGTCGTAGATTTATATTTTGCAACATCCCACAATTTCACAGTAACCATGGAAACAATTACTGTCCCTGTCAGTCCTAAAAACGTTCAGGGGGCAAAACCAACAGGATGCACCTTGAAAAATCTCCCATCCGAAGTGGGCTAACATTTCCTGTCTTCGTCGTATTCTTGGTAGGAATAATGGCCGACAAAAAAGGTTAACTTTTCCTGCACACCCTGTAATTGTGGCACTGGAGCGCAGGCCAGCTGATGGCCGACGTATTTCAAGTGCAAAGTGCCTTGGGACACTTGCGGCGGAGTTCGGGACTCGTAGCCACGGCCGGCGGTCGGGGGAGTTCGTGGCCCGGAGATAGGACGTTCAGATGGCTGGGATCGTTGTGCAATGGCTCGGTTCGGTAATTGATAGTCGTGTGTGTGTGTGTGTGTGTGTGTGTGTGTGTGTGTGTGTGTGTGTGTGTGTGTGTGTGTGACAGCCCTTCGGCTCCGGCGTCCGAGTCCTACAGACCAATGGTGACGACGGCCAGCCTCCAGAGATGACGCACGGTGTCAAATGTCTCGTCCATAACGACCACAAAGTCAACTACAACGTATTTGATCTCGCTCGAAGAAGCAACCAATCGTACGAGAAGACCTCTTAATGGCGAATTGCGTTCCGATTCTGAATTAGCAAAATAGCAGTCAACGTGATGCTATCGGCGCTAGGAAGTGATGCCCTGCATGTTAATATTACAAAACGAATCTCGGATTCCGGAATTTCCACCTGTGATCCTTGGTGCCCGTTCAAACATTCAGCGGATCGGCCATTATTGTTTACAAATAAAGGTCTATTTACGTCGTCATGACTGGTAAATTAATTATCTTGTAAACGTCATTGGTCGGCAGTTACCCCGAAGTTATGGTATTTTCACGTCAATAGGAACCTTCTCGACCTGGCACCAAAGATTCTGGATTCTCTTTTATCGGGCTAGCGCGTTCGTCGAGTTATAAATTATCCCCCGCATAGATCATTTGGCCCGCGTGCATCGGCGATAACGTACCATAATTGTGCAATTATTTCCATGTATTGGCCTATTTTTCAGTTGATTATGTTCATTAAAGAGCCTGCTCAAAGTTGTACCAAAAACGAGGACCCTTCTTGTTTTCAATAGTAGTCACGGTTTTATATCCATTGAGGCAGAAACCGGAGCCAAAAAAAAAGTTCCTTTGATGAAACTTTTACAATTCTTCGCGATCACGTGGCTTCCGTTTAGTAGTAAAACGATACCATGCTGATGTCATGTGACTTGCGTTACGAACGGGAGATTACACCGCCGAGCACGTGCTGTCATATTAAATCGGATTTGACAAAGCTGTTTCGTTCACATTTGAAACTATCATGTCCTGTTACATAACCGATCCGATTTCAGAAAGAAGACAACGGAGTTCCAAATTCGAGCGTCTAATCCCATTCATTCATTCGATATTCTCACCGAACAATGAATGCATCCTGACAAACTTTGTGTGTTCAACTGCTCGATAGCTTTTAGCCAGCTTATGCATATAGTAAATAATCTATCAGGGTTGTATCACGGGGGGGGGGGTACTTGTACTTCAGGAAGCTGGCGTCTTACGTGCTCAATAATGAATCCAAAGAACCCCCCCCCACACACTTCACATATGTCTTTACCTGAAATGTATCCGCTCTTATCAAAGATTTATTTTACCAATTTGATTATCACTTTTCTCTGTAATATACTATTATTGTTTTGTATCACTATATCACGCGTATCTGTGTTTAAATAATTTTCAGTCGACAAACACGCACACACATCTAAAAGTCACCAATTTATTATGGCGTGGATAGAAGTTCTATCCAGACATAACTGGAACTATTACAACACAAATCATTGCTTTTACACGTGAAAATAGGACCCAATCACGTGAAATATTTTACCAAATAAACCAACACACCCTCCAGGTTGAAGGAAGACCCTTTCTCGCAATTTTCTGATCGAGTATGGGAGTCAATCGGCTATGTGTAGTAGTGATATGCCCCCCCCCCCCGAGGTGGGTCGGGGGTTGTATCTGCATACACGGCTACATGTAACTAACTGCCTTTTGAATGTTTTGTCTGTTTACGGTTGATGTTGATGTTGAACTGTGTCCCAATTTAGAGGAATGAATCATCCAACATTGAGGCGGATCTTAGATGACCTATTTCTGCCAGAAAGAGGCCAATCCCGCGATTAAATAGCAGCTAATTGATTTCGCGTGATGTGCTCTGTAAATCCCGAAAGTCAAATGTTACAAGCCACAATTCCACAGTGCTGGACTTATAATTGTTTATTTATTATCGCGTAATGCAAATAAGGCTAATTCAGTTCTAACGGTTATTTTGTACAAATATTATTAATCTCTTCTTTAATAAAAAATACGACAGACGGAAGAAGGAATACGAAACCGTATCAGCTATTAAACAGTGGGAAAGTCCCTTCGCCAATATAACACTATCACAATGGAGTTTATTCTCATCACATGATCCGTGTAATATGTGAATTATTTGTGATAAAACAACAATACTTCTGTTATTAACTTCCTGTACTGGTCCAATTCTTTATTATAAAAGGATGTCGGTTGTAATTGGAGATTTTATAAAAATTTACATTTTTCCTCCTTTTTGTACCATTTATCGTTTTCCTTTTTTGTTTGTTTTGCCAACGGTTTAAGAGAACTAAATCTATAGATTAATTTAATGAGTCTTAATTCCATTTCAGTCGCTGGCTGTTTAGAGAGATTGTATATTTGTCATTTTGTAGGTTAATATTCTACCGTTGTTGGTAGGGTTTTTCCCCCCTTCTTCTTCTGTTTATATAAGATAACAAATTGATAGGCAATATAATAATTAATGCGAGAAATGTATTATTCTAGCAGTGTGGCTATCTAAAAGAAGGCACTATGACTTGCGGTATTATTTTTTTTCTCCATAAAAGGTTTTCTTTTTGTAAAAAAATAAATCTCCCATAAATTTATTTGACATCATCATGGTGTGTTTTTCACCTGTCTGATGATTGTTATAGACCTTTCAATTGTTGCCCCACAAGTGTTTATTTAGTATTGAAGCTCGGACGTTGCATATATGATACCGTGTAATCTGTATCATATGCTCCATAAATTATAATTATTTGTGTGACCAAAAACCACAGGCCTAGAACTAACCACTTTATAGTAATGATATTTCAGGGCTAATTCAAGAGAAAGCTATTAAGTGTATAATGAATATCCCTTGATCTAAAATAAATGCATTTAATACAAATTAGTTAGTCCCTTCATGATAAACCACGAATATCTTGTCACCAGGTCACTTAATTGTCTGTTTAATTAGAAGATATATCAACTCGGAGAGGTGTGTTATGTTATAAATTGGCGTTCATGGTTTGTAGATGTTTGTTTGTTAGCCTCCTGAAGGAGAGTACAGTATATATAACTTCCTAGTCTGCTACTGAAACTTATTTTCCATGTAACCTTACTTGATTAGCTTTTGTTAGTTGCAGCCTTTCATTTGCTGAATCTCCTCAATTACAAATGTCAAAGTTTCATCTTGTGTCATCAATTTGGATGAGTATCCTAAAACAGTAATACTACAAATACTACGTTCTATAACTTTCCATTTCTGTCTTGCAATAGTAACATTTTGCAGAAGTAGTCATCTGGAAGGGGGGGGGGGAGGTTAAGGCGTCTATCTGAGAAATCTCTTTGTCAACCAACAATACAAGTGAACTGGCGCATCAGTGCTAATTACAATTGACACTGGTTGTTGATTATAAAGTAATTATAAATATAAACGCAGTACACGAGATTGAACAATGAAGAAAAGATTGATTTGATTTATTGCGCGTAATCTGCTGACGAGGTGAGAAAATTCCCAGCTCGTATAACATATCTCCTAATGTCTCTTCCGAGCAGACGATCCGACACTGGATGTGTGCCGCCTTTTTTAACTAAAAAGGGGCTGGTTGTTATTCACGCCCGACGCCCGACACAACGTGGACATTGGCGCCTATATAAGTACATGACCTCCAATTTGTTACGGCCAAAACCCATAGCAGGGACACACTCGCCCTGGATTGCTAATTACGAGATCTTCACGCGCCGCCGCCAAGAAGCATCGCAGAGACCTGAATAAATATCACTAAAAAGCTGTATAAATAGTTCGGGTGAAGACAGGACCGCGCCGCGTCATACTTACTTCAGTTGTTAGTTTGTATTAATACGCCGTCGGCTCTTCTCGTTGGTTTATATTGGTTAGAGACCATATCACCTCAAGATGATCCGCGATGATTAAGGTGATGATTGTTTTCGACTGAGTACCGGTGAGAGTCCGCTGTGTTTATTTGTCGAGGTAACGTAGTCGGTGGGATCCTGGCTCAATCGTTTTATAGCTGATCCTTAGACGTATGCGTAAGTGGCAGAGTCGGTAGTGTGCCCGTCTTGTGCGCTACTCACTCAGCTGCGACACATTTCATGGGAGTCTGTATATAAACAGAACACCAACCAGAAGGCGCGATGTCGGAGTAAATTATACCTGGCGTCCAATAAGAGTAATATAAAACGTAGCCATCAGGTCTGTGTCAGTGTTATTATTGTATGATAATTGCACGTCATCAGCGCATGTTTTATGAAGTTTAATTGCGCAATTAACTAATTAGATATTATTTATTATAATTCAATTCATTTCTCCATTTATTTAACAGTTCGTGTAATAGTTACGTATCAGTTAGTCAGTTTCGGCTAGTCAAACACAGACCACCTGGGTGTATGGAAGGGGGGGGGGGTTCTTGCGCACGCACACACACAGATAGACCCGGATCCATATAAGACCAATGCGTTTTTTATAGATAGGGGATAAATAATTTCGTTCCTGAATATACTATATTTCCATGTAAGTGGTATGCAATTGTGACCAAAAAAGGAAAACATGCTTCATTCGCCTGCGAATGCAATATGCGATTTGTGTGCTTCCTTAAAAATTAATATTCATTCCATTTCTGACCCCTTCTGACCTACTTTCCTCGGGAAACCCTATATGGTTCGTAAAATTCAGTATTCTACAGCCCGATTGGTGTTCGCATTTGCAGATCGCATAAGCAGACGCACGCATGGGATCATCCTCGTGCACACCGCGTATATGGAATCTCGGCTTTAGACCGGATATTGTAATATCATCATGTCACAGACAAAATTCTTTTTAGGCTTGGAATGCCATCTTACTGGGTGTAAATACATCTTAGCGCCGGGTCAATGCCAAGTCATTAAACAAGTCATAAAATTCAGACATTTACAACCAGCCATTTCGTCGGCGAAAGTAACTGTTTTAATCTAACAATAACTCGAAAAGGGAGAGTATACGGTCTGAGAATAAATACCACACATTTGCATATTATGATACACGTAAATGAATAGGTATGTTCTAGTGACGCTGGGGTGCCTTAATAGATCAAAGCTGGATATCAGGAAAATGTAGGTTAAAGATGAACAACATTTGTAAGGCCGCTAGTAAGAGAGTTTATTATACCAGAAACTTAAAAGTTAATGAGCCGAAGAGAACCGGACACCTGTAGAGAATGATTTGTTCTTTATGAGAGGAACCTGTAAGGTCATGTGACAGGGTTGTGTCATGTGACCCTGTCCAGCTAGTCTAGTTGGCTATTTTTAGTGGTTCGTCGGCATTTCAGTTAATATTTATTATGTAGATAATTATTAGACTAGGCATCATCTACTGATCTTTAAATTCAATTATTCATATATAGTTATTATATACTATAGACTATAAATATCATATTTATATTATAATACTATAAGTATAACTAATAATAATATACTATATAGACTATAGTATACTGTATAGTCTATATTAGTATATAGTATATTAGTTATAGTGTATAATATCTACTCTATACAGTATAGAGTATACTAAAGTAGTATAGATCTATATATTATTATTATATTTCACTCTTATCTATCTGAGGAAGAAATCTATCTATTTGCAGTTTATAAAGTCAGACAACGGTCACATACACCAGAATTTTACTTCTAATCAAATTAGACTTGAGTTGATAAGCAAATTTCTCAACCAAAGGGTTTGTCGATGACTGGAATTCACTATCAGAAGAAGCAGTCAGCAGCAGCACCCTGAATAGATTTAAATCAAGTGTTGATCGTTTTTAGTGTACAGAGTAGATACCGTGATTCAACAGGTTCTGCCTCTTTTCCGTATATCTGATTATAATACATATGCCAATAATATGTATTTCTGGTACTGTATTAGCTAAATATCCATTCAACCCTTTTTTTCCGGTTGGCCATTTAAAAACAGACTACTATACTTTTCACATAAACGATCTGTGGGCGTTTTGTGACCAGCCTTTGGTTGTGAATCAACAGGATCAACAGCGATCATGAAAAACGTAATGTTTTAGCAGTAGTGGTAAATTCAATTTATGGCATGTTTCAGCAATAATAGCATTAATGTTACCTGAAACTATTTATCTTGAAAGGTAACACCTATAATTACCTAAAATTTAAAACTATTTAGATTAGGATTTGTTTTTAAAATGATTTTGTTCCTCGTATTAGGCGTGCATGAAAGATTGCATTAATGATGAAGTCTAAAACCATTATGTACATCATACCCAGTCTGGCCCGCTAAATTTATATATATATATATATATTCAGTAAAATCTGTACTGGATTACCCCAGAAATGTTCTTGTGATGGGGGAGGCCCAGGGGTCTGTTTTCCCTCAGTATTTTCCACTGATGAGTCTTTCGACGTCTTGTCCGGCATCCCCCCCCCCCCCCGCCAATGTGGTTGGACTTCCCTTGGACACCCATTATTTTATATTAGATAGCTGACTTCTCCATTTTTGCCTAACATTGTGTCATCTCTGGGATCCCATAGATGTTGAGTTGCTGTGAGCCACACCCTTTTTTGGGTGACACTAATGACCTTGGGAGAAGATAATAAGAGATTGAAACACTTCATTAGTTATAAAGAAGAAAATACATGCCTTAATTAGGGGGGGGGGGGTTATGGTAAATAACAGAGTGACAAACTGGAAGTATTACACAGATCGGAAATCAATAGAGAAGTTTTGGAATAACCAAAGTTTGGTATTTTGTAAAGTAACAATCACAAACTGGTGTACGGTATATGGGTTTCCCCCCCCCAAAAAAAAAATGTCTTCAAGCCTGTTACCTTTGTGTGTGGGTTGGTTAACTTCACTTTCAATATTCAACTCGTTCATTGTCTAGACTGTTCATTATAGGCAGGAGAATATCCGATTCACCCCACCCCCACCCCCGAAATAATTTTATCTAAGGACTTTTTTTTCTAAACATTGTTCTTAAATATACAGATGTTCTCGAAGAAGTTTTTACTCTTATGACTGCTGTAATTATTGGTGTCCAACCAAGCACTTCGGCAGTGTGTGCGTGCGTATGTGCGCGCGCATAAAATATTACTGTTGTGAGGTTATCGCTATTATTTCATTGTGTGAGCATTACTTAACACGGATTTGCTTGGCTAATTAATCAAATCGTGTGTTTTAAGTGCTTGCCGTGTTTAAACGTGTATGTGCGATTATTTAGATAAATGCTACATGCTCAGATTCGTCTCTGAAACAAAGCTCCCTCTTTCTCTCTCTCTCTCTCTCTCTCTCTCTCTGTGCGTGTGTGTGTGTGCACGCCTACAAATAAATGCTCGTTTACTGCAATGTTGTTCTCGTTGGTGGTTATATCAACGTGTTTCCTCTTTCATCTTGTTCTACTAATTAATGCAGACAGACTGTAACAAGTGACTCGGGCCTGTTGTTGGTGTCTGAAAAAGGTCCGTCCCTAACCAGACCACCGCCAATTACTGACGGTAAACATCAATATTCATGCCTCTTTATGGTCATAGTCCGCGGATAGTTTTGTGTTTCCCAGAAAAAGCACGCGATACGCCTTCAGTCAAGTTCAAACGGTGTCAGATATTCAGGATTTTGGCCATAGACGAATATAAAGATTAATTGCCGGTGTGTGTGTTTTTTTTATGCTGGGTGGGAATACTTAGTGAAGTGAGTCAACTCAATTACAAGTAAAGAATGGTTTTATAGTAAAATTTTTGTTGTTGTAATATTACGTTGCAATTTGAAGTTGCGAAGAAGCTGCGGCTTATTATGTATTAGTTTATTGTCAACTAATAATGAAACCGAAACATATCTACCAGGAAGTGTACATTCTTGGAAATGGATTGATTTACATTGTGACTTTAGCATTATACGTTAGGTTTATTGATAAAACTCACCCCGTATGTCAGGTGGTCGTTATTTACGAAGGTAGCTCAACTTGATGTGAGGAGTGTTGCTTCAAATAATATATATACATATATATATATATATATATATATATATATATATATATATATATATATATATATATATATATATCCTAAAACACCATCCAAATGTAGTGAAGCGAAGTCAAAAATTAAACAACCTTCAGATATGGCCAGACCGAGATTCGAACTGAGGTGGTAGTGATATGTGGTCCAACGCACTACCAGTTAGAACACGGGGCGCCTGCATAGTTATATAGAAAATGGTGAGAGTGTAAAGAATGGCGTAAATATTTAAAATCATCACAATGTAAAATGAAAACGTTTTGATTGTGGCAAAATTATTTAAAAGCCCCTCCCCCCAAAAAAAACACAACAACAACAAAAAACAAATGTGCGCTTTTAATTTGATCTATATTGGTGGTTTGATTGATATAAATACATGTTGACAGCGAGGCGTGTGCTATCATGAGCATTTCATCACCATCATTAACGATCTCGGGGAAACGCTTATTTATCCAAATCGTAGATGACTCTATGATTAAAGCCTTTGACTCGATTGTGTATGATGGTTCTCGCCGACGTTCGTTGATCAAACGGGTCACGTCCGAAGGTTTCACTCATTTGACGCATACATTCATATTCGCTTATTACGGACGCCTAGTACGCCATTTAGGCAGGTCAACGGCCTCGAATAACAGCTGCCATGAAATGGGGGGGGGGGCATGCGCTACTTCCCATCGAGCAGCTGTTCGTTTAACTTCTACTAAAATAATCAGCCCGAGTTAGACTGATTGTTGGCTGTTAGCAGAACATCAGTAATAATAATGGCTGAAATGGCAGTTTTTAACGTGGCTGGCAACCTCAAATGAGAGCGACGCCTACCGTCTGATTTGTTCTCATCAACGGATGCTCCATAATATATCGGGGGGTTTAATTTATGATCTTCTCCGCTGGAGACCGACCTTCCCATCCGTTGGTCATCGCTTACGTTTTGTCTAGTTAACACTTCGTCCCGGTCACGTCGCTCGCTTGAAAGCGTCGGCCCCGGATCTCTCCGACCGTTCGCGGACTTTCGCTTTAAACGGCCCCGTGACCAACTCACCGATGAGTAATTCAATATCACCGAGAACAGGTGAAAACGTATAATGACCCAGTGTGTGATATCTGTGTTGGCCCGCACCTAGACGTAAACACAGAACGGCGCAGATAGAGTCCACGCCTTCCGATGTGCGATCTCTTCAGCAGCCAGGTGCACTAAAAACAGCGCCGAGAAAGCAGTTATTAATAGTAGACTTTTCGTCCCTCTAGCGAACTCAGTTTGTCACCGACTGATACGAGTACGGAGAGGGCAGCTGTCGTCCTTCCTAGCATTTAATTCTCCATAAAGGCCGAGCCATCTCGGTATGGCGAGGGGTATAATTAGGGGAAGTTGGCGTAAAATTAAAGGCTGAAAGGGGAAATAAACTCCGGAATGCATGACGCAATATGCCGGGTTCGGGTTAAGTGTTACCCCAACGCGCAACAGACCATAACTCATAATTTCGGATGATTGATGTCGGGAAATAATATCGCATTTTAATCCGCTTTGGACTTGCATCCTGCGCCATAACCTATCTCAACTACAACAGGTTAATGTCCCGTGCAGGAAATGGGGGTATATTCAATGTATCAGATTGTTGGTTGGTTAGTCTCCGTCATTTAATATGTCTAGCGTATGTATTGATGGCAGTGACGCGAACATAATTTATGTTCCATGAAAACAAATGTATACTCTAAATACAAAATACGATAAATAACTGGATGTGTCATTCGGCAGCGGTGTGAATATGGTTGAATTGCTATCTAAGTGCATTAGAAGGATGTGTGTATGGTGTATTGTCTGATTACCGAATGACGGTGTATTTATAGATACGGATCACTTATTTCTTAAACTGATTAATTTTATTTAGTAATTAAGCTAAATATAATACGATATCGTAGTCCTAATCAGAAGGACAGTGTATTTGTGGTAATTGTGTCAAAGTTTATCTCGATCTCTTTATGACGTGTCGTACTTAGTCAAAACATCGCCATCATAACATCATCATAACAAACAAACAATCATCATCATCATCATTATATACGCGCGCGGGGGAGCACACACATACACACACACACACACACACACACACACACCATCACGTATCCCTAACCACACACATATATACTCAGACATACACACACATAAACACACACAGACAATCACACACACACACAACCACACACACACACACACACACACACACACACAATCACACACATATATAAACACACATAAACAGACACAGACAATCACACACAGACACATACACAGAGAGAGGGGGGATTGTGATATACTTGATAATGATGCTGGTGATAATATTGGTAGTGATATCGATGGTAATGAGGGTGGTGATGGTAGTGTGTGTGTGTGTGTGTTTGTGTGTGTGTGCGCGCGCGCGCCCACACGCGCGCGTGTTAAACACGTAAAAAACGAACAAGTCCTGACACGGATATTGTGGTAACCAAATACAGCATTGGCTTTCCTAGAAGTAAACAGAAGCACCATACTTGTTGATTATGTGTACCTAGATAAGAAATAACCCAAAGATAACAAAGACGATGAAGACGACCAGGTCATACCTGTCGTCTTCTTTGTGTCAGTAGAAGGGCCATTAACGAGAGGGTGGGGGGGGGGAGGATGAGACACCCATAGCTCTTCAGTAATCACATCTTTATATCTAGTTATCATTTGTTTGGTGTCACTGAGAGATGAACACACAAGTTTGCATTTATAATGATAATTTAATACCATCTAACCACAGAGCCATATGTCGTTTACGTCAGTTTGGCCCAAACTGGGTGTCTGTTACTTCTCACTAAACTTTTGGTAGATAGGATCCTTGAAATAAAGCGTTTGATAGGGTGGAGTTATCTTAGTGCACACATTTCATGTAGTAATTTTGTTGATTTGAAGAAAGAAAACTCTATATATATATATATATATATATATATATATATATATATATATATAATATCTTTGTTGTGTGATTTTATATATATCTTTGTGTGTGATAAACCGGGTGCATCCAACAAGAACGCGGTTTACCCTTAATATTCAAATTTGTTCAAGGATGAAATAGCAAAACAAAGATGATCCTTTTTTCGGACATAACTTCATTGTCGCAGTATTGTGCCATTTGAGGCCTGCATTTCATCATATTGACCACACTGCTCTTAAGTATTCTATTATTAAAATCCTAGACGCGTTGAAATCACCTGTCTGATTAATGACACCCGCTATTGTACCCTGGCCAGACAATTTCTGGCTAATTGAAGATAAAACTAACATTGATGAGTCGCCAACAAAGCTCTACAAACATCTTGAGTTTCATAAAGATTCACACATATTGGTTACAGAATACGGGTTGATCAGCTCCACTGATAAGCGGCCAGGCTTTGTCAGAACATGCTGAGACATGTACAGACCGATGTCGACCCTGTTTAAGTAACAACGGTGTTTACTTTTGAGGGACTCTGTCCGCGCTTTCTCAGATGGCTGAGTCCTCAAATATGTATTGTGATGTATTGTGATGTATTGTGATGTATTGTGATGTTACACTGACCTGCCACGGATTACGACTCTAGTCTCTGTATACTTACGCGAAAGAGTTCACGCTTTGTGAATGGCAGGAGTTTTAAAGCCTATTTAATAAAGTTCGACTAGAGTGCAAAAGAATATATCCAATTTAAAAGGGCTCCGTTATCTATATTCAATATTAAATATGGTTACATAACTGATTTCGTTTTGTACCTATTGCGTTATTATCGGCGAAGTGGAAGTCTGATTAAGAAGGAAAACCAGACCTAAATAACATATTTGATACTTCAGATGTGACATAAGGGCAAGACCCTTTTCGTACCCTTTTGATCAGACCAACGTTTATTTTTGTCCATTCTGATCATGTCGAACTTATGCTTTGACACAGTGTGCAGAAAATCAGAACCTTAACTGTCCTTACGAACTGTCAATATTTGGCTGTCAGCTTTTGAAGAGGTTCATTGCCTTTTTGAATGCAGTATTTATTCTGAAAAAAAGGGGTCATTATAATACTTGTAGGTGTGTGTACGTGGCGTGAGCACTCCCGTATAATTAAGTTCCATGATTATGATAGGTACTTTCAGGCGTCTGACTTACCTGATCTTGTTATAACGTGTTTCATGGGATATGACACTTCTTCCGAATCAGTTCTGTTTGATGATATTTCATTGTAGATGTGAAGGAAAACGACAAATGATTTGTGATAAGCTGTTTAAGTAATAAAAAAATATACGTAGAAAAATTGAACCATTCAATTTGAAAGGTCAACTACTTAACATATTAAAATGTAGTTTTAAAATATTATTTAATATTAACCGTCACCTTTTCCCAATTATTTTAATATCTCAAAACGAGACTATCCTGTCATTTAGAATTTCGCTTATAATATTTTGTAGGTTAGACGAGACGAAAGAATGCGCGGATTAACTACCATTTCATTGGAGGTTCCCTAGTCCTCTTTGGGAAATTTGCTTTGTACTGGGAAAGGTTCGGAAGAAAATGATTAATGATTTTTTTAAATAATCGGACTCTAATCATTGACTAGCCGAGAGCATTCGATCGGTGTAGAAGTTATCTCGAAGATGTCATATAACTCCTTCGTGTTGTCTTTTACAATAGACTTTATACTTTCCCTGTGTTCCTCAATCCTGATTAGGAATTGCTTCTACAAACATTATCTCTGATTGTCCCGATTTGCCCAGGATTAAACTTTATCCCCTCCCCCCACACATACACGCATGCACTTGCAGACCCGCACGCCCGCATGCATCCATACGCACATACACAGACAAAATACACAAACATGGATTGTCAGCAGTGATATGTTTTGTGTGTTTTATATTTATTCATACATGTAGATTCACAAACAATTTTATTATTAACCTTTATATCTGTTCTCTCCAATTTATTATTAGAACAAAATAAAGTTGACATTTGATTAATAAAAGTTACAACTGATTCATTTCATTACCACTACCAGATATTATGCCGCAGCCAAGTGATACATTTCTTGCCTTAATATGACGCGCAGAAAGACTGAAAGAAATCAGGAAAAAAGCCTTCCCATTTCGCATAATTTCCTTTGAAAAGGCTGTTTATTGAATTGTCTCTTCCGGTACGTGTATATGTACATATGTATGTATGTATGCATGTATATGTATGTATGTATATGTATGTATATATGTATATATGTATGTATGTATGTATGTATATATATATGTATGTATGTATGTATGTATGTATGTATGTATGTATGTATATATGTATGTATGTATGTATGTATGTATATGTATGTATGTATGTATGTATGTATGTATGTATGTATGTATGTATGTATGTATATTAACCTGATTACTCTTTCCTCTACAGCTGTTCTGTTAATGTTCTTTGTTTAACAACAAAATTTAGAAGCAATCTATTTATTACAACAAGTCTACAACATCACGAACAATGTCTACCCGAGACAGAGCCATCACTTCAATGATGAAGAAAAAGAAGCCAAATAAGAAGAAGATTGTTTGTCTTAATATCAACCTGTTCTCTCTTGCTGCTTTCTGTGGCTTAAAACTAAGCAAACATCTTCATGATTGTCCAACTTCTATGTATTCCTCACACGCCGGCGCGTACGCGTGCGCACGCACACACATTGGGAAAAGCGTTTAGTCTGAGCCTTCCGTAATAATTACCGATAACTTGTTGACAAATCCGCCAAAAGTTGACCTTGCTCGGGGTCAGAGAACTTAGGCTGCTTTCTGTATTCATTCCATCAGCTATAAGGTCAATGTTAGCACGTGATCCGAGCGAATCCCGTCAACTGAGAACACATCATCGGGATCAAACGGCATAACAGTAGACGCGATTATGACGAACTGTTATTCGGGTATTTGAGGGGATATGTGTCCGTGACGTGACGATCAATGTTCGACGTAGACGTTGTGGCTCAGCTTCCAGCAAGCTTGCCATATAGCGCCAGCTACGAAATCTCGAGTTCGAGTCTCGTTTGCTACTGTTATAAAATTCAGCGCCTCAGACATCCAGTCCTCCCCGTGGTACATTGATGACGGTCTGTGTTCAATTCAATTCGTTTATTTCAACATTTCATAATACATCAATTTATCAAACACAGTCAGAATGTTGAAAAGGAGGATGATTGAAGCATTGATTATATAATGCATCCCATCCCCCCCTCTGTGTGCGAGAAAGAGATACCTTATTCAAAACATTGTCTACTGGATACTACTATGGGAATTGAGAAGTGTATCTTTATGTAACCCAGTTATTGAATTGTATAAGATTGTTTATTATTACTACTACTACTACTAATAATAATTATTATAATAGATCAAATCATTACTATCTTTGACTTATTAATCGATTAAACGATTAATGTATTTCATTGGTCAATAGATTGATTGATGATTGATTGATTGACTGAGATGTAATCCTAGAAAATAAATAGATTTTATCTTATGGCTGAAGTTCGCTTTGTTTATAATTGTGTTCGTGTGTGCGTGTGTATGTGTGTATGTGTGTATGTGTGTATGTGTGTCTGTGTGTATGTGTGTGCGTGTGTATGTGTGTATGTGTGTATGTGTGTATGTGTGTATGTGTGTATGTGTGTATGCGTGTGTATGTGTGTATGTGTGTATGTGTGTATGTGTGTATGTGTGTATGTGTGTATTCGTGTCACGGTAAAAACTGATCGCCTTAAATAGGCCGTTTATTAATTAGCCATTTAATTAGCCGCTGGCTGTATGAAATTATGCAAATCATCTGCCATTTAATTACACTTCCCTTGATAGCATTTACTTACTATTTATAATGATCAACTTTATCCTTTTTCTGTAGCAGAGCTAATTGAGCGTTAGACATATTATATATATGGTTGTTGGCACTTATTCACACAACTGTGACAGCCTATAGCTGATTGAAGTCAATGATAAATTTCGAAGAAGTGTAGATATGTATACATCAATTAGGGAAATATAGAGTGATGCTTAAAGATTGAAAATAGACGACATATTGTTATGTTGACAAAATTTTGTTTGAACACTTTGTCCAATGAATTTTAATTAACGACCTAAACTTTGAGGTAGAGAATTCCAAACATTAAATCTGGCAAAAAAATACTGAAAATGTAAAAATTAATTTCTAATCGTTCAGATTATAAACATCGGATTGACCCTGATGTTGGTCTAGTTTCATTTTGTAAAGGTCACGATTGTTCAAATTAAGGTCGAGTATTTAGCAAACATCGTAATTAAGGCATCTCTAATAAAATATTGTGTTGCTTCTAATTATATTAGATCATTAGATGTAAATGTTTATAATTTATATGAAGAAGAAAATCACAGAGAGAGATAAATAGATTAATATGGTTATTTACCCGGATACAAATAAGTGTATAAAATATTTAACACTGAGTGAGTTATACGGGATATTTACATTATGAAATATGCTAAACTTTGACCTAAATAATTTCCAAATAATAAATATGCCAAAAACTCCAACCCTAAATTTTTGCAATCAACTTAAAAATGTAGAAATTATTTTCTTAGATTGATATTTACGTGCTCAATTATAATCGGATTCATCTCATCCAGTAGTTATGCAAATGTTTTTACATAATAATGACATTGATCTCCTGGGAATATGTGCTGCTACTTTAAATGGAAGAGAATAGTACGTCAGAGTAAGTTTAAATCTGGATCATTTACATATAGATATATAAAGAATACTTGAATAGGAAGTCGCTTCAGATGCAATTTTCTGTGACCTTCATGGACACAAGAAGAAGCCTCTAAATATAAAATACTCGTTTATTAAAAGTAGACGTTATTTTTTAATAACATTAAACAATATTAACAAACTCTAATGACAACATTTTCAGTATCCCAAACTGTATCTTTGAGGAATTACTACAACAAGCTGATAATGTGTGTATAGGAATTATTTTAGAATACTCAAGAAATGCTGAGCATTTTGGGGACATTTCCTGTCTATGTTCATTTCATGTCTATATACATTCCATGTCTATGTTCATTTTATGTCTATGTTCATTTCATGTTTATGTACATTCCATGTCTATGTTCATTTTATGTCTATGTTCATTTCATATCTATGTACATTCCATGTCTATGTTCATTTTATGTCTATGTTCATTTCATGTCTATGTACATTCCATGTCTATGTTCATTTTATGTCTGTGTTCATTTCATGTCTATGTACATTCCATGTCTATGTTCATTTTATGTCTATGTTCATTTCATGTCTATGTTCATTTCGTGTCTATACTCATCCCATATCTATGTTCATTTTATATCACCAGAAACAAAAAGATCTTTGAATAAATTGTACGAGTAGATAAACTGTCCGTCCGTCCGTCCGTCCGTCCGTCCGTCCGTCCGTCCGTCCGTCCGTCCGTCCGTCTGTCCTGTCTGTCTGTTTGAATTTTGTATTTGTTCCTTTTGGACTGAGTTTTTTTTTTTGGGGGGGGGGTTGTATTAATGCTATTATTTCCCAAACATAGGCGAATAACTCTAAGTTCTAACACGGTAATGAGAAATAGTGCCTAGAGGTCACATCTGTGCCAAATCATTTATATTGATCAAATGATATCGTCGGATTAAATATATTCCAACTTATACACCGGCATTGATTGTTTTGTTGGTGCTGCTTGAAACATCCATTTAGTGTCATTCTGGCGCATAATTGTGGCATAGACACTGTCTCGGGGGGGTTGCGCTGACATTCCAACAGGAAATGTGTTCAGTGTGTAGGGCACATTCACTTACGTAAAGACTGTCATAGTATCACTGTCTCCGCCAATTTATATCTGTTTGCTTCATCTTTCCAATAGATGCCTCAACTACCGTCTATTGTTATATGTCTAGATAATGGGCTCTGCAGATGTCTAGTTTTCTGGTAAGTTGGCATCAAACAATGGTGGGTGACTTCAAAGGGCATGACAGTTGCCCAATAAGCCCGTGTAATGGCTTCATTAAGAGAATTCAGCCATCAACCAGACATGATCTCTCGACCTTTGTCTGTTATAAATTCTTATATTGCCGATAATGGGATTGCATAATCCAGTATATTGTCATAATTAAGATGTTATAATAAGTATAAAAGTCTGTGAACAACTTGATCATATATTTTTCATCATTCATGTAGCTGTGTGGTATATTTAATTTATGTTGAGATAAGCTTCATAGTACTCTAACTTCACTGAAATTCAGAAGTGGTGGCTTTAAAATGTATGTGCGCGCGTGCGTGCGTGTCCGCGCGCGAATAACTTGATCTAAACACTTAATATCTAATTATTGTTATTTTAATACCCAGAAGTAGTGAAATCAAATACTTTGAAACAAATATTTGCCATTGAATCGTTCTGGTAGTTCGAGTTGAGCTTAACCTGTCAGATTCAACCCCTACTTCGTGGTTTAAACCAGGTACAGACGCGCGCTAGCCCGACACCATGGAAACCACGTTTTGATATTATATTTAGGCTCGGGTTAAGTCTCCACCGATCACCAATCGCGCTACAGATGTTGACCTTTACAGGTGTAACGGTCATAGATCATCAGATGTGGGCAGTCAGTATCTCAGTGGTGGCCAGTAGGCCCACAGAGAGACCACTCCCACAGGTAATGCGCCATGAACGTCCGGGTATACACTTGACTGATGACCACCAGTCAACTCTTATTATAGTCCGTCTTACACGTCTGACAGAACTCTACTGCCGACGTGTTATTAAACCTCACCCTCCCACAGCGTGGCCAGGTATTGCCTTCCCAATCCCCTCAGTCGTCGGATGGATTCCCCGACCACTCGGCGATGACCTGCCGATGTCGGGCCGCGAAAAGGTTCCGCGAGAATGAATTAGTTTCTGATATCAAAGACAAATTCGGCCGAGTTTCCCCACTGAGCGGAGTTAACCAAATAAGCTTCATCGTTCTGTGTTCTGTCACGGAAATGGCTTGAGCTGGTTGTCAGAGAGAGAGAGAGAGAGAGAGAGAAAGCTCGAGCTGCTGCTCACCTCTCGGTCACCCGTCAATTCGACATTGAACTCACTGGAGTCATTCGGTATCAGCTAGTTGAGCTATTCCAGGCAGATGTATCCATATCTCGAACGCTCTCATCAGCACCGTAAATGCACCACTCACCCAAAATAACTTAATACGACCTACACCCGTCAGCGCGAAAATACGACAAACCGTGTCAAACCCCTTTTTTGGTTGCTATCCGATGTTGTTTACCAGGTTGGGTCTAGCGCAGCTGATAATGCCGTAATTGACTTTTCTGGCATCTTTCCGTATCGCGAATCAACTTTTAGAACCTAGCACACTTAAGAGCCATTAATTAGAGCCGCTACTTGACCGGCCACGGCCTGATATGTCACTATAAGTGTCCTGTTATCATAGCTGGCGGCTTTCTTATCATTAATTTCGGTGTCATTTAATGGAAACATTTCTCATAACTTCTCTCCATCTGATCGTTCCCATCGCGTTGTTTGTCGGGCACTATCCTACAGCTGGTGACGTCATCTGATTTCAGTTTAATCACGACGGAATAACATCATGGTCGTAATCATTCCGTCAATTGCAAATCAGTCTGCTTCTTTCTGCGACATGTTTCATTCATCAGTATACACTTCCTTCGTCCTCTATATCTCGATGGAGTAGCTCCTCGACCATATATGACTCACTCACTTACTAACTTACTAAGCGGAGATGAAGTGTGTGTGGGGGTGCGTGCGTGCGTGCGTGCGCACACCGCGCTAATAATTTCATTATTTTCTGGTTCCATGTATTATTCCGACGCAGTCACATAATTAATTTATCTTTCTTCAAGACCAATAGAATACTTTAAAATGGAAAATTTATAACCATCTGTAAGCGAACCGTGCAAAAATAGTTTACGGTAATTAATGATGTAATTAGTTTCCGATAAAAAAAGTATTATTTTAAGAATTACACACATGAATCAGATGTACTTAACAGTTTCCGTAAATAGAGAGATACAGTCTTAAACTTCGTCACTGTTCTCTTGATCCTTGATCTGGCTGTGTGTGTGTGTCCTAGAAGCCATTAGGTTAAGTTAATTAAATATTGACCACTTAACGCGAAATGTTAACAACGAAAATGTTGTTTTGGCTGGGCTCCGATTTGACCTGGATTATCGGGGTCACGGCACCCACTCAAAAGGGGTACCTCCCACATCGAAGCCGGCGCGATATGCGATAACTGGAGAAATAACTGGTTACATATAACTGGAGTTTCTTCACGTTATTTACAACCGAGTGAGAGACTTGATGACTTTTTACTTCCCAAACGACCACCTGATTGATGTCAATGTGAAGACAGCTTCGGGTACATATTTATCTCCCAATTTCTATCTGTGTGTATTATACATTGTAAAATTACAAAATGCGTACAGTATAATATTTAAATTGGAAATAAATACTAAATTACTTACTACTAGTTATATTTTAATTGGGGGTATCAATATCAATACTTCTAATTGTCGAACTTCTCTTACGTATTATAATACAATTAGACGATGACTGGTCGGTGGAATTAAGCGAGCTGCGTAGATTAATTACATCGAAGCCGAGAAACTTAATCCGTACCCCGTAACAAAGGACCACAAACAACGACCCCTCCCCCAGCCCGTCCCGTCTCGGCTTAACTAAACACCGACACAGGACAATAACTAGGCGCCGACCGAATATAGTTAAGCAGTTCAAGGCCGTGCGCGTCGATGAGCGGCCTATATTTAGAGGGGTTGAGGCGCTTGTTGATGTTGCGCCGCCGTTTAAGGTGACCGACAGTTTGTCTAAGCCGGTGTCCCGTCTATTGGTCAGTGTTTGTTTATCGAGTCTCTCTCTTCTAGCAGCCATCATATTTACGATATGTGTACTCTTCAAATAACCGGCCACGGCCCGGACGGGTTAGTGGTTACTTGCTAATCTAATGGCCGAGTGCGGTGTGTGGACATCGCGTCCGAATCGGGACACAGCCGGTTTAATAATAACAATGAAGCGTAGTGCGCATTTTATAAACAAAGATTATGGCCTCGTTTAGTTCTACACGTTATCGGATAATGTTCGACGTCGTGACAACACCGGGTGCGAGATGACGTTAAAATATTGTTTGTTACTGCTGTAACTATGAGCGATAAAAGGGGATCTTAGACGATTTCCCCTTCTATATTTTGACAAAAACTATGACGATATTTATCCGTAAAGCGCTCTAGCTGGTTATACCGTTCTAAGATGCTTCACAGGAAAAGTAATGAATTATGTTAATGATAAAATGTTAAAACAATAATTTTTAAGCACATAATCAAGAATATGTTCATTTCTTTATATGACTGATACCGATGGTGAGGTATGTCCATAATTTTATTTACTATTCAAATACAACATATATGATATAATATACATAATGACGTGTTATTGCTATAATAATTAATAATTTCAAAATAAACTTATACAGATTTGTTGTTGTTTCATAAAGATATAATTATGTCTATTGACTATTCCACATCTTTTTATGTTTAAATTTGTCATGAATGTTTTTAATGTTATGTTAAGGGGGGGGGTGCATTATATAAGCAATGCTTCAAGCATTCTCCTTTTCAATATTCTACATGTGTTTGCTTTCATTAAAATGATGTATTAAGAATATTGAAATAAACGAATTGAATTGAATTAAAAAAAATAACACGAAATACATTATAAAACATTAGAGCCATAAAAAAAATCAGGGACATCTCCAACCCCCTTTATGCCGTACAGTCTTTTTTCCCCAAGAACTTTTTCCCTGTGATACCCTCCTACCTCCCCCACGGGCATTTGCCCTGTGGTCTTTTGCTACTCAAATATAATAATCGGTAATTGGAAGTAGGTAACTGTGTTTTATGTACATGTAGTCAAGTTGTCATAACAAGGAGACTATAATATATGCTTCATCAGATGTTAACAACAGCTGATTAAAAAGATTCACTAAACAGGTGATCTAATTAGATTGTGATTAGATTTCCCTCTGATCTAGTTGATGAATGAATGATCCTAGAGATCTGAGGGATCAATTGTGGTGTGTGTTAATAAAGTGTGAAATATTACTGGGGGGGTTGGGGGTTGGAGGACCTTTAATAGTAGATAATATCAGGATCATCACCTGTAACATCATCATCAGCTTCACCACTATCAACATTGCTGCCATAACTACTAGTACCAACATCATCATCATTACCAACATCATCATCACTGCCAGAACACCCCCCACCTTTGCCACTTGCATCACCATTACCACTGTCATCATAACCTCCATCATGATTATCATCATCAACATCATTACCACATCACAATTACTGCCCTCACCAATATTACCACCATCACCAATATTATGACCATCACTGATATTACCACCATCACCAATATTATCACCATTATCACCATCACTGATATTACTGCCCTCACCAATATTACCACCATCACCAATATTATCACCATCACATATTACCACCATCACCAATATTACCACCATCACCAATATTACACCATCACCAATATTATCACCATCACCAATATTACCACCATCACCAATATTATCACCATCACCAATATTATCACCATCACCAATATTATCACCATTATCACCATCACTGATATTACTGCCCTCACCAATATTACCACCATCACCAATATTATCACCATCACTGATATTACCACCATCACCAATATTATCACCATCACCAATATTACCACCATCACTGATATTACCACCATCACCAATATTACCACCCTCACCAATATTACCATCATCATCAGCACCATAACCATAACTATAATGAACACCATAACACCTACCACCATCATCCAAAATATTATGACACCATCATCAACCAATATGACAATGATAAGCCTGAGTTGATTGATTTATATCAATTGAAATTATTATACTATATTTAAAATTAGTTGTAACTTACAGTAAATAAGACATCTTTTTAATTGAATTCCAATTACATTATACCATCTTGGAATCTAAAAGATCATACTGGCCACTCACAAATATCCCAAAGTTTATCATTATGGGCCAACATTGGGATATGAACAAAATATAAATTTGTTATGTGAATCCATGTTGCTTCTTTGTAAAAAATGAAGGGTGTGGGGGGGGGATATAAGATGATCTGCTTTCAACTCAGATAATGCGAAACTGTTGAATTAATGATTGTGAATTGAGATAGAAGTTTTACTGGATAATGTTAGTGTATAATGTTACCATATCAATATAATATAAAATATTACTATTATATATATATATATATATATATATATATATATATATATATATAAATCTCTTTAACTAATATTTATACCTGGTATTCAGTTTTTTAAAGACATATTTCAGTCTTATTTTAGTGGCTTAGTAACCAATTTGATTTTAAAAAATCTAATTTTAGTTAAGGATCTGACTTTTTTTGTTTATATGATATTTTGTAATCCTGTCATTTACACTTCCTTCCGTTTCACACATTATCATGATGATAATATCATCTCAGACATCATCTCATATCTCGTCAGTATCACGAGAATACAAATATCACCATTAGGTATCGCCATCTTTAAGAGTCCTCATAACCAGGTACAGTGTGTGTGTGTGTGTGTGTGTGTGTGAAGGAAGATGTTTTAACTGAGGTCTTACTGTTGTATTCATTTAATTATTGATAATAATATGTCTGGTTGTCACTAATAGTTGTTAGCTATCAGCTATTAGCCACTTGGCGGCCATTCTGACACATTATAGTGTGTTACAGCCTCTAGCCCCCTAACTGGCTATCATCCACCAGGTGTCACTGCTGTCTGGGTTGTCCTTATCTTACACCAGTGACACTTGTCTGGGACGGGTAACCAATAAGTTGCCTTAAAAAGCTTCTTCCTGTCCCAAGATTATTATTTATTTTAGGAACGATACCATGATCAACTTGTTTACCAGATCAACATACAATAACCCGCTTATTTATCGGAAAACAATTACTTATTTACAGCAGACGATTTGTCCTGTCTTTACAACATTTACCAGATTTACCCTGTTTGTTTTACATGTTAATATGTAAATGTGACCCATTGCTGTTATTTCCAATATCAATTAACTGGCACCTGAAGCACACTGTTAATATAGCTAAATTAACACATAATACATACATATATTATAAATAACATAACTCACTCTCGAAGTATACGAGTAAATTAACAACTAATATAACTAGTCAAACAAATATTATATATATATATATATATATATATATATATATATAATGAACGTTATTTAGTCATATCTTGTTTATATAGTTAATAAATAGCGATCAATTTTTAATTGAGTAAGTCAAGCATTTGACAACGTTTTGGCAAACGATTATGACCACCCTGCGTATGACCTTCACCTAAGCCACGAAATAAACTAGTGGATCATGGCAAAAAATAATTAATTTTTCTGCGCCGCTTGTCAAATATATCTGCTCCAGCGACTGTTGATTATCATCATAATCATCATCATCATCATCATCGGGCGATGGTGTCAATGGCGTACTCATCTTTAAACGTTCTTGACAATTCTCCTGGCTGACATCTTAATTGTAAACAGCGTCCCTCGGAGTGATGAAATGAATCGGCAAATATCAAATGTTATCTATAATAGACATCTTAGCGCCTCGCGATTGTACGGCCGAAGAATGCATACAACATGTGAGCTATCAACAATCATTGTATCTGTTACTGATTATTTGACTATTTAATTAAATACCAACGACTACACAACATTGTCCACTGCCGAGTTTGTTTAACCGCATCTTTTGTAGGCTCTCCTGTCGCGAGACCCAACTTGATGAGATCAGATGCGGTTTAAGGCTCGGAATCAATTGTTCTGCCTCTATATGTGTTCGGACGCGTCTCGTTCGTGGTTGGAGATCGTTTCAAAATGCGGCGACTGGCATTTGACGGCTACTTAGATGAGGATACCCACGTCGGATGCAGGATTCTGCCTCGTTTTGCCACTCAGAATGCCGATATCCCGGTGTTGTGTTTGTGTATTACGACACGTAAACATGGCTTAATGGCGATGACCATGTTGCACTTTTCTCTTGGCTCTGTAGCTAAATATATCTCGGTACATTAAGGGCGTTGAACTTATTTCATCGGAGTCAAACAATAACTATATACTACAATGATCAGTTTATGGCCGAAGGCACAAAGAGTAGTCATCTCTGTGTGCGTTAGTGAGACACTCTGTATGAAAACATCAACCACCAGCCGCCATCCCCCCCTCCCCGATATTTTCGTTAAATAAACAATGTTAGAGAGTAATTTGTACTCGGATTGTTCAATCTGTTGCCGAGGTCTGTGTTTCGCCTGCCCACTTACGTACACAGCCATCTCACCATTAAGCTATATTAACAGCATTATCGTGTTCGAAACATCTCATAAGTGCAGTTAAAGATACATAAAATGTGCAACACCTGCCGCAGGTGAATTGCTACAATACTAAGAGATGACTGTAGCCCCGCAGAAACGGGCCTGTCTTACCCTGTAGTTATGTCTAATAACTTTATGCACCGAACGAGGGAAATGGGCGTTGATTGGCTCGATTTTTCCACTCCTCCTCCTGGATATAGGAATCTCTGATTGGCTAGATGATAGAGCTTCTGACACTAAGTGTTAAATTACCGAAATATTGGGGGGGAAATTGCCCTAGATTATAAAGCCAATCTTATGAGAATATAAAACACTACATCGAGAAATATTCTTAGAGAATCGTGGTTCCGGAAAGTTTACGTCATTAACTCATTAAGGACTTTATTGAAAATAGGTATTATTTATTAAATGGCGAAGAAACTGAAAGAAAAAGTAAACAACGATGAGCCAGTTTGATAGGATTACATTATCTGTTACATATTCCTTTTAGAAGAATTACATCTTGTGAGTTTTCCAAGTTTAATGGCTTTATGTAAATTTGTTATCTCTGACAATGTTTTCCAGATTGTTTGAAGAAGATAGATTGACGTTTTATCTAGTAACTCAAAGACCTCTGCTGGCAGCTTCTGTGCATACATTAATATAACAAGATGATGTACTCATAAAGCTCAAAGGTCTCAAAAGTTTTACTTTTTAGTCCATCTCCATGTGAAATATACTTATCATGTATATAGTTATCTGATCTTTGAATATTCACATTTAATATTATATATATATATATATATATATATATATGATGCAGTCATACAACATGTCTTGCCATACAATATTTTTGTGATCACTTATAGCTTGTTATTTAGAGAGCTGGTGTTATATTGATATTAATGCGTACTACTACAATAGCTAATGATGATGAAAAATGGTAAATTGACATCATCATCATCATCATCATCATTCCAGAGAAAAACCCAACCAGACATAATCTCACTAGAAAATAAACACTCGGACATAACCCAACTCACAGACAAAACCCCACTCGGTGATAACCGGACTCACAAACAAAACTTCACTCGGACGTAACCCCACTCAGAAACAAAACCCCACTCGGACATAACCCGACTCACAAACAAAACCTGATTCGGACGTAACCCGACTCGGAAACAAAACCCAACTCGGACACAACCCGACTCACAAACAAAACCCCACTCGGACATAACCCGACTCACAAACAAAACTCCACTCGGTGATAACCGCGCTCACATTATAACAAAATCTAATTTTATGTCACAATCTACCTCCATCTCACAGAACACTTCTAGGATGGACTTTATGTCGTCACGTCTGTCAGTGCACAGATTGTGGATCTTAGTCTGCGAATTCCTTGCATGGCATCGTACGCGTACGCTGATCCCGAAGCTATCAATGGCAATCGAGATGGTTGAAGGTTTGAAGGTGGGGGGGGGTTGGATTGGCACGTCGGACTAGTCTTTTGCGAAACATTGTTCCTAATCTAACATATGTTATTATGTTAAGCGGCGTTGCTCTTTTGCCACGCACCGTATCATAGGCCTTTTGACAAGGACTGGACATCCGTGCCATTTGATAGAAGTGCGGACCTAAACAGCTCAAGGTCAACGGTTATTCCGCGGATCACCTTAAATACGGCGTCGACTATAGACAGTTACTAATGTTGGCCATTAGTCTGTCAACAGGCCATTGAATAATAAACGCGATCGTCGAAAGACGAGGTCAGAAATGTGTGGAAAAAGCAGCTGCTGATATTGAAACTCTAGGTGACACAAAAGCCAATTCAGGTTTCTAACCGATGAAGCGGGATCCGCGGGTGTAAATACACGTGCGGGCTGCCGTGCCATATTGGCTTCGGGTATTGACCCACATATTCGGATCGTCTAAAAAATAAACACGTGAGTTCACGCGCGCGACCTGAAATAAAATAGCTCCCATCTAGTCCGGCACGTCGCGCCATCTCGTGCCGTGGTGGGTAGCGCAATGCACTGCAGCCCCTAGGGTCGCCGGGTCGAAGCCCGTTGTTACCGGTGCGGGTGGGATGTTTCAACCGTCAGTAAAGGATTTCTGTCGTTTTTTCCGGGCGGTGTCTCAACCATATTTCCCGGTTGACATCGAGGCTGTGGTTAAACTAAAGTTTAACGTCATACTATTACACACGCGCATCCATACACACACTACCCCTCCCCCCACGCCAAACAATCCTGCATATATTGTTGCATGTAGATAAGCCTATACTCCATCGTCATGCGGCCTTCTTATATGTTTTATTTTGTGTATTTTTTTGTTGGTAAGCGGCATGTGTTTGACGTCAGTAACAGATGCTGATCAACCATAAATGTTCCTCGTGTGTTTTTTTGGTGTTTTTTTTTTAGTAAGACGTTGAACATGATCTGTGCCCGATCAGAAAAAAATCTCCGAACCTTATTCGGTTTAATTATCGATTTCATTTCACGGCATATCGGAGCTGACAAGAGCAGGTGTTCAAATTTCATTTCCAGCATCTTTATTTTTGTCTTTGTTTTCGGCTTGTACGCTCGCTTTGATGAGCTGTTTACTGTCTGTTGTCGGCGTGTTCTGTTATCCGTGAATAGTAAATTGTTCATATTACTACACGAGCAGCTGGATGGGACAAATGGCATCGTCCCGATGATCGACAATTTGGGCGTGATGATGCGTGATTTGGGCAAAAGGTTTTTTAATGTGACCGTAATTTATACGCACCCCACCCCCCCACACACACACAGACACACACACACACACACCAGGGACTGGTGAGACATTACACATGTCTCAGCAAGAAAAGTCGCCACTCTGGATTCAGTCCCCTGAAGAAACGTCCAGAGTTTGAATTCACGCTTCGAGATTATCTGTGCCTGTGCCTTATTATACACAGCTAAAACATACACACACACGCGCGCGCGCGCGTATATATATATATATATATATATATATATACATAAACACACACACATACACACACAAGCACACACACAACTTGAAGTGAGCAGCAGCTTTGGCAGTTCACACTTGTATGTGAAAAGTGCCATTTGTTATTCGCTATTCTGTTGACGATATACCAACACATAGATTCGGTTATGAGGTGAGAGAACACCTTGAGAACAGCCAGAATGAACGAGGGCTGATCAATCACATCCAGAGCTCTAACGTAGCAACTTGCTCGCCGCGCCGCGCCGCGCCGATAATAGCATCACCTGTCGTACGGGCAACTCTTCCCAGCCCCGGTTAACCCCGAACAGGTTATCAATTAACACTGGCAACGCAGCCTTCGATGACGGCTGAACTGACAGAAGCGGCCAACCATCTGAAACCAGGCCGTCATTCGGGCGTTTCAAGGCGAGCGGGTGCCCAATATAAAATAATAATGTCATTGACGCCCCGGGGGGGGGTCTTTTGACGGGAAATCGTTTCCCTTTCTCTTTTACCCTCTTACAGTTCCGTCCGCGTTCTGGATATAGCGGGGCGCGGTTAATAGTCATTTATTGGTTTCGAAAACACTTGCCAATAATAGTCGATTGATGTCCACACGAAGAATGGGTAATGGAAAAGATGGTGTCGGCCCGGGTCTCCAGCTGGGACCGTGTCCGCAGAATGGACACCAGGGGGCAGCTCGGTGTTTGGATTTATAATTTGTGGCGGACTTCTATCTGACTTTCTTTCTTTCTCTCGCTTTCTCTTTCTCTCGCTTTCTCTCCCTCTCTCTCTTTCTCCTCTCTCCTCTCTCTCTCTCTCTTTCTCTTCCCTCCCCCCCTCTCTCTCTCTAACCATTGTCTATGACTTCTGTTTCCGGTCCGATATGTATAGAACACCTATTTCGGCGTCTCAAGGTCATCTATATCCATCAAGGTTATTAAGTTGACCATCCCTCCCCGACCAAGTGGTCCAGGGGGAGTCTCCGAGGTATGGGACTCGGAGTGGAAGTCTATCGTTGTTTGATCGGCTCTGGAGCGTGATGATTGTATAACAGTGTGTCCGATGTAGTTTAGATACGTGTCCTCAGCTTGTAGGGATGCCGTTCTCGGAGAAGGTGACCCCGACGTTGGGGCGCGGCGATCTTTCTTTGTCCTTGCCACCCGGAACAAAGGACGTCGAGGCGGCCTTTGTAGCCCCCCCCCCCAACCGTACGGTAAAGTAAGCGAGATCGATAGCGTGACAACGGCGACTGGATAAGTACACCGTTGATCCGCGTCTGTTACTCAATCTGGAACGCTTCCACGTCGCCTCATGCGCCTCCTGGTGGGTGGCCGGAGAACGGCTTGAGGACTGATAAATCGGCATCTAATGGACGGAGAGATATCAGTCCGCTTACTGACGACTTAACGATCCGACAGTAATTGTTTAATATGTTAACCGGATGACGATTTGCCGATCAGCGACGCGAGAACCTAGACGCCAATGTCCTCCGGTCGGTTTAGAACTGTTCCGGATTGGCGGGGCGCCACTCTATCGGTAATGCTTTGTTTCCGGGTTAGATTGTTTCCATGTTAACAGGTATCTGATTAAATACACGACACGACACCGATAGCAAAGAGTACGTGCCTCATTCGCAGCCCTATCGACGTTTCCCAGTTGGCAGCTTCGATCGAACTGACGGGGAAATTAATTTCGCCACTGTCGCCAGAACTATTACACCTGGCCTGCTTCACGAAATCCTTTCATTAACTAACTGTACGCCAAGTTATCCAGGTTATCAATTATCTCGTTATCTGGTCAAAAATTCACCTATTTGCACCGGCAACAACGGCGACAACATTAGCAAGAACAACAACAATAACAACAATGCTGATGACAGCAGATGGGAGATTGTCTCCTCAAGTCTCCCGGTATGTCGATGGCTTTGTTCTTTTGCGTAGGCGTAGGAATTTCGACTTAGCATAATGCCCATTACATGCCCACGGCGGATGAGGACGCCATAAAAACGATGCGCGTCGTCGATGCTTCCGCGAAATTGTTCATCGTTTTAACCGTAAACAACGATCGAACCGAACACGTCGACGACGTTTGTTGTGCGCTTTTTAGAAGACTTCTTGTTTTCGGGTCACCATCGGCTTTATCGCCGCGACCCATCTCTCTGTGTCTGTTGGCTGGTCTGAGGATGGGCCGCGGGTTATGACGGTATAATGGATGATGTTTTTATGATGTAACTTTCCTATTCGACGTACGCGTATTGTCGAGTATCATGTTGCCAGCCAGAATTTCGGGTGTTCGTTTAAGCATCCGTAGTGCGTAGTAAATATTATTATATGGCCGCTTTAAAAACGAGAGTGAGAGAGAGAGAGAGAGAGAGAGAGAACACCCCGCCAACCTTCCTAAGAGGAGTAGGGGTACAAGCCGTTTGTCGAGATACCATCAGCCCCGATGTATTAATTCGTCGGGGGCTCAGTTTTATTGGAATTATCAGCCATATTATCCCTCGGGCGATGTGCGGTGCCGATAGAACAGCGGAGGGGGGTGTTGCTGTTCCGCGGAACCACCCAGGTACCGACCGGTCTGCGTAGATAAGGCGACATCATAGGATGAAGGCGGCAATTGGAATAAATTGAAACATGTTTTGATAAAAACAAGTGCCCGACGTAAGGGGGGGGGGGGGTGGAGCTGCGGGGGGGCGTAACAAAACCCCGTTCTACCAAGTCAGCAGTTTCCATTGTTCCAGCGCCGACGTTATCTGTCCCTCGAAAACTGACGAGTCTCGTCATGGTTTAGGCCAATCGACCTGTAATTCAATGATATATTTGAGATTATGATTACTAAGTACTGCCAGGAACTAGACCGGGTCAGATCTGATTAGCCCGAAGTGGTTACAGTCATCGGGCGGGGGTGGGGGTATGGGGTGTATTCGATGCGTGGCTCGAGCGAGATGATGGAGCAGCAGGACCACCCTCCTCAGGTTCATTTGAATTTTATCTCCGAGCGAGTAAAATGCAGAATAAACTGTTGAGATACTTAGAATATCGTCTGTCATCAGCTCCGAGCCGATCTTGGGCGAAGAGGTGGTATTTGGCGATGAGATGAAGACATTAAATGTTGTTGATGTAGTGTTTGTTGTTAGATTTTATGGAGCGTTGCAAGGACTCTGATTTTTTTAATATATATTTGTTTTAAAAAATTAAGCTGCTGGCTGGTGGCTCTCTCTATCTATCTCTCTCTGTATGTCTCTCTCTCTCTCTCTCTCTCTCTCTGTATCTCTCTCTCTCTCTCTCTCTCTCTCTTGTGTGTGTGTGTGTGCGCGCGCGCCGATGTCTATGTTTTATCCATGTGTCATTATGGGAGGTACAATTAGTTTTCCCGGATACCCATCGGCTGACATATTTTGTACGTTTTTCGTTCTCTTCGTCGAACGTCCCCCTTGTTTGTTTGTTTACTTTCCGGTTTTCTTTGATCGCTTCTTTTTCTAAGACGGCAACAATTAGACCAAAGATAAAACGTTCAGAAGTAACCGTAGTTCGTCATCAAACGGTGAGCGTCTAGTTCGAGTGATAACCCTCGGAGTCAGCAATCCGGCGACCTACATTATCTGCCATTGTTTACATCCGACACTTTCCATGAAAATGTTAGCAAAACAATAACGATCTAAACACTGGAACTTAATTATTTTAAGTGAGTCATTAGTGGTCATGTAAAGTGGAAACTTTCTTTTGACGAAGATAAACATAGTCAGAGATTTTCTCTTCTTTCTTCTTGCTTCGCATTCTGCTAAATAATGGCTACTGAGTAATGTCACGATAAAGAGAGAGAAAAAAAGAAGACTTAATAAAAACTATAGAGTCATTTATTTTGACTCTATCTCTCATCTGTTACATGGAGATTGTCATTGTTGTTCTGGGCGAAAAAGATCGGCCATTATTAACCTACACGAAGAAAGGACAAAGTACTCATATTGTGTACCTGGTGTTGTTGTTGTTGTTTTTTTAATTTATTTGCTTAAGAAAAAAAACCTGTTCCATCCATATTTCTTCCGCGTAAGAATTAGCCACGAAGGATCGGGATCAGTCGGCGTTTAGAATTGTCTTCTATCCGGTTGGGGATTTGAAACTGGATCCAAGACATTGTCCGAGTTCCAACAGGTTTCTGCTTGGTTAGTTCTTTCTGGATGTTTAACTGAACCATTTCATCCCGCCGTCCGTACATCTGGTAAAAGGTCCGCCGTGTAAAATTGGGAAAAGTGACCGGCCCTCCCTCTCCCCGTTTGTACGAGCCCTTCTGGGACCCGTGGCTAGTCATTAATCATAGCTGGATTAAGAACAAGTGTGGAAATAATTCCACTTCTGGAAGCTTTTAGAATCCAGACCCGTTATCTGAACCTGTTTTAGACATTTTTCAGGATCGGCCAGTCGCTTATTTTAGTTTAGATTATTCCGTTATCAGATTTTAGACATCTTTGTCCCAGTCCAGCCATAGGTCATTAATCATACATCAGAGGGCGACGCCTTATCTGGATCTGAAATTGTGCAGCGATGTGTTTTCGGGAGTTCCTCAGCTACCCGGATACTCGCATCCATTGGTCTTTGGACGAGAGACATCGGGCAGTAATTCACAGAATGTTGGCGTTTCTAGATGAGAACGACTGATAACAAACGGTCAGTCGACCATCCGGGTGTCCACAGATCCGGACAGCGGATAGTTAATGTTCTGTTTCCTGGTTTTTGTCAGTGTATTACGACAGCTTATCAAAACGGCAAGCCCAGAGCTAACCTTTAACACGTCACGGACTAGAACACAATTGTATTCGTTTTGTTTCATTCTAAACTATTATCAGTTGGTTAACCCAAAGATTGTAGACATTTTAAATTATGGAGTCGGCTTCCGCAAATGGGATTTGTAGACATTGTTGTGATGATGATCACCTGATAGTAAAATTAATGCAATATTTATATGTTTATATGCATATCTAAATGAGGCTTCCACGTGCACCTGTCTGGAGGTCGGTCAGATGTTAGTTATAGAACATTTTTTCATCTCATAATGGTAAAGTTCACATTGTTCTGTCAGATGTTAGTTATAGAACATTTTTCATCTCATAATGGTAAAGTTCACATTGTTCTGTCAGATGTTAGTTATAGAACATTTTTCATCTCATAATGGTAAAGTTCACATTGTTCTGTCAGATGTTAGTTATAGAACATTTTTCATCTCATAATGGTAAAGTTCACATTGTTCTGTCATTTCTCTGTTAGCCTGGAAGTCAATTGGTTCATCGAAGTCTAAATTATACTATAAAAATGCCATTTTTCTGTCATTTCTTTGTTAGTCAGGAAGTCAATTGGTTCATCGAAGTCTAAATTATACTATAAACAAAGCCAGTTAGTCTGTCATATTCATTATATATAGTCAGAAATACGATATGGTTAAGATAATTAATGTATCGGGGCCATTGATTGATTGATTGATTGATTGATTGATTGATTGATTGATTGATGATGATGAGTGAGTGTGAGTGAGTGAGTGAGTGAGTGAGTGAGTGAGTGAGTGAGTGAGTGAGTGAGTGAGTGAGTGAGTGAGTGGTGAGTGAGTGAGTGAGTGAGTGAGTGAGTGAGTGAGTGGTGAGTGAGTGAGTGAGTGAGTGAGTGAGTGAGTGAGTGAGTGAGTGAGTGAGTGAGGCCGAAGATAAAAACGGATGCCCATTTAAATCATCTCCCCCACAAACCCCCCCTCCCAGATCTGGAGATCAATAAAGCCCTGTAGACCACAAGACGATCAAATAAACTTATACACATAAACAACGAATACTTGATAGATGTCACTATTCCCTCGACTTCCCGGAGAACTAAAACTGATTAACGGTGATTGACCCCGGATTTTCGGATTATACCTGTGTAAGTAAGCGAGTAAATGTGGGTACGTAACTCTTGAATTTGAACCTTGACCTGAAAATTCCCCCCAGGACAGTTCACATCCGCTTCTTTCTTGAAATGACCCTTTTACCATTTACTCTACAATGGCTGCCAGAAGATTAATCTTATTTAACATATCTGACACCATCATATTAGTCTGTGTAATCATTGTTTAATTGGAAACTATATATATATATATATATATATATATATATATATTTATACATATTTAATTTGAGAGTTAGAAATATTATAATTGTCAGTTAATTTTTCACACAGATTGAAGGGTTTGAAGATTCTGGTTACATGAAACCAACTGGAAGCATCCATGTTTTTAACCAAATATAATTTAATAAATCCGTCTTCTAAAATCAGAGACTGAACAGGCGGCAAGAATATTTTGTACGCACGCTTGTAGCCAGAAATCACCTCCCCCCCCCCCGCACCGCTACAGCTCCACACACACACATATGCAGATACAGTGGACAATACAACACAGTCACTGTTTAATTCAGTCGGATACCCCAACACAGAATGACAAAGGTTTAATTCTCAGGTTGGCCCGTAGGAGTACTGATTAAAATCCATTCTTCTTTCCGCGGATCCTGACGAACAAACACCGAACTGATCGTAGATGTCCTCGGATGCTCGAAGATTAACAACATTATTAACAATATTTCTGTGGCTGTTGGAGAAGTAACACGAAACGGTTTTTGTTATCTATTTTTTAGACGACCCCCTATCATTGCTATCTTTCTAGAATTATCTCATCTTTATCTTATCTTTCACATAGACGGACATCTCGATTCTAACATCCTTCATCGCATTGTCATAATAAGTTACCATTCTAATTATCATTATTTTGTTTGTTGTCTTTGATATGATCGTGTTAATTTCTGGTTTGTTTTCTCCCCTGAAGTCATAATTAGTCGGAAGTAAGGAAAACATGTCGCTAAGACTACAGCCAATCAGATTAAGTCGGGATTGGCCTTTGATGTTATGAAGCTAACTGATTGGATTAGAAAGGTAATAAAATCATGACATAGTATCTTTTACCAGCTTCTCTCTCTCTATCTCTGCGTGTGTGTGTGTGTGTGTGTGCGTGAGAGAGAGACTTTGTGTTTATGTGACTGTGTGACTGTGTGTGTGTGTGTGACTGTGTGTTTATGTGACTGTGTGACTGTGTGTGTGTGTTATTTTCAACAACCATGGGTGGAAGTGTTTTTAGAAGAAACAACTAAAGGCAAGAGAAGAAAGTATAATCAGTTTATGAAAATAAAGTTTTGATTGTCTGAAGTAGACTCGAGTTGTTTATAAAATGTTTTACTTTGATGAGGTTCTTTCATGTTTTTATATCAACACGAAACAATAGCTTGAGATTAGTTTATTTAAATGATGAATCGCTTCTCCCTGAGACGTGTTTGTATGGAGATAGCTAGATAACTCAGTATATATATATATATATATATATATATGTATTGTGTGTGTGTGTGTGTGTGTGTGTGTGTGTGTGTGTTAAGGGGGGGGGGAGTAATCACATTAATAAAACAATAAAGTTCAACAAATTACCTCGCTATATACTATATTCTTAATTAACATGACGTTTTAAACCAATTAACAGTCATGTTTACAACTTATTTCAAGTAAATTATGTTATTTAACACATACGACCATATTAACGCCTTCTAAAGGTTAACCTTACTTTGTTGATGCCGACCTTCACCTGAATGATAGCTACAGATGGCCAATCGGTACCTGGATTTTACTGTACTAGTTTGACCTTTGTTATATGATTGACCAGTTGCCACAACAGACTGACCAATCAGATCAACGGCCAGTCCCTCTATATTATTGGGCGTGTTCTAGTTCAAGGACAGCATTAACACGCCGCATTGGTAAGCATAACTCGCAATAAAAGAGGAACAGGTGCTTAACTTGGTACACACACACATCCACACACACACATAAAGACATGCATGTGAATCCAGACACATTACATATATTTGTATGAATAGTTGTTATTCTGGATTGTTCCAAATGAATCGTCCAGATGTTGTTATCACTTTTTGTCATGCTCTGTGCCAGTGCCTTTTCACACACACACACACGCGCGCACGCGCATACACACGCCAGAAACATACATCAGGATCACAACAATCCGGACAGAGGAAAAATGCTGTTACTCCGTCGAAACAGTAACAACGCCTTCCGGTGCCAGAAAGCATATTCCTTCTCGCACGATCCATGGTTGTTATATATAGTACAATAATAACAAGAGTAACACGTCAATGTTTAGGGACTCTGTCGGGGTTTCTCAGTAGACCAGCTTTCACAATGATAAATTGCTCCTAACAATTATAATAACAATCTATTAGCTGAAGGACTCTCTCTCTCTCTCTCTCACACACACACTTTAAAGCAGTGATGAGCCCGATTATTCTTTACGAAAGCTAACTATACGGGTAGATCGATCTCTGATTAATATTGGACGAGGGATCCCGCTAATTATATCCCGTTTGATCCGGAAAGCCGGGTAGGATACGGCGTTTGTTGGCCACCATCACGGGTCCGTCGAAGGGCGCGTCGAAGGTCGCGGGTCAACTGGGTGCTTCGCGTAAGCTGTTCGGCGTCCGACTGTCAAATCGGAGGTCACACGTTTTGAGTATCGTTGCCTCCTCTTGTTTAGCGCGGCCCGATCTGTGTGCGATATACAGGTAACTTGTAACGGACCATGGCTCGCTGTGTAAGCTGATCTACTGTTAACCGAATGTACGAGACACGGAGATGGGGGATGAAGGTAAATCCGTTTGTATAGCGTAGCTCGCTAATAAGTTATTGATCATCTTCCTATCTGTATCACACTCCGTGTCAGTTAGTTGTCGTTTAAATGTCATCGGAATGCCACTGACCGCGTTGAGGCGTTAACTAGAGTAGACCTATTACTGGACACACACACACACAGAGAGAGAGAGAGAGAGAGAGAGAGAGAGACGAAAACAGGTGTTCATTGATTTATCAATCCGTTAAAAATAGCATCACCGTTATCTATTCATATCCCGTTTTTCAATTAGAAGACTTATTTCGTCCTTCCATCCCATTGGCAAAACATATCCTGGGGCGCTCCTCATCTCCCTATTGTCATTTGGCAGCGTTCCACTTACTGACAGGGTCACATATACTACTCACGGTAATGATCCAGACGGACGAGGTGGTCTGCGGTGTCGAATCCCGGGATAGTTTTGAGAACCAATGTTTGCTGGCATGATAAAGAATCTGTCGATAATTTCATTTGTTATACACATATATCTCGATCCATTTATACACCTTTTTGTCGGTTTATTTATCTCACTCACTCACTCACTCACTCACTCACTCACTCACTCACTCACTCACTCACTCACTCACTCACTCACTCACTCACTCACTCACTCACTCACTCACTCACTCACTCACTCACTCACTCACTCACTCACTCACTCACTCACTCACTCACTCACTCACTCACTCACTCAATCAATCAATCAATCAATCAATCATCCACTGACTGACTCACCGACTGACTCGTATATAATCTTCTAGACTATAATTATTTTTAAACCTTGGGCGGCAACCACATTTCAGTGGCATGACATAGACAACGTATTTAATATACGTATTTACCATAGCAACCTGTACTATGCCATATTTTTCGGACCATGTCGCCTACACGTCATTCCTGAATCATGATGTAGCTCGATAGCTCTGAGAAGTCTCCCACCATTACACGTCGCCAGACATCTCAAACTACGCGTTGCATCACTTTCTGCGATTAAAACATTTACAGCCTACAGTTAGCTGGTAGTCATCATCTTTCCAGACATTTATTAACTATGTCGCGGTTTGACTGCTGGGATCGGTGCGTTCATCTGGATAACGGGCGTACTGTTAATAAAATCTTCTCATTATAAAATCCGTTTGGCAGATTTACAACGGGGTACTGTTGACCTAACCTATATATGTGTCTGGGTGTCACAAGGTTGGCGGTATCACCTGTGTAGCAATAAAATTGTCTGCAACATTTAACTACGTGTATGTTTATGTCTGTCCATCAATCAATCAGTCAGTCAGTCTGTCTGGCTGTCCTTGCGTCTCCCTACTTCCCTTTGCCAATCTCCAAAAACACTATTTTAAATGTAGCACTGTTTAATACTATCCGGTTATTGCATCACAAACATCTGCAAAAAATCACGAACGGAGGGAGTCTGCCACCATCGACAGCTGCCAGAACGCGTTCTGGATCAGGCTGTTCCGGATCGTCTATAGGTACTATGACATAACGATGATGTACTTAACCAATTAATTGGCCGCCAGTTAACTCCAAGCTGGTGCAGTAGGGGGCGTTCCTCTCGATGCTTTCGGGATAGACTAAACACAACCAAAGCAATCTTCATGCAGTTTGGCGCTGATCCGGTGAAAATGGCTTTTCTTCTCTCTGCCTCATCTTCATCGTCTGTGGCAAATCGGAATTCCTGGCACCATTTATTGCGAAGGTCATGAAATAGGCATCGAATGGCCAATTGTTCGCCGAATAAAAGTTGCATGTGAAAAATTAGATTATAGTAAACTGGAAGAGAAACCAATCCCGGCATGGTGGTGCCTAGACGCCGTATTCGGAGTACAATCGCATTACGCGGCAATGAAGAGGAGGGAGTCTTACTGTTTGAAAACGAACAGCTGCTTTGATTATTATAATAGCCCGTTCAAAACAACCCCCAAAAAAATCTAAATAAGATTACAAATCAATGTTACACACCTGTACCGAACAAGTGTTCAATTTCAATAGCTGACATGATATTGTACATGTTTATTCAAGTAAAGGCACGTGTACTAGACATAATTATATATATATATATATATATATATTAAAAGCCGCATGTAAATTTCTTCATGCTGGTGTACTCTCTCTCTCTCTCTCTCTATTGTGGGTGGAACAGCGAATAAGAAAAGAAAAAAACGATTTGGCTACATCTAATCCTACTGAAGACGATCTTGTATCGATGAGTATTAACTGACAATGGTGAATCATGATTTTGTTGACTGGTGAAATCATGATTTCGTTCTCAGGAACCTTAAAAAATAAGAACTCGGCGGCAACGCCTTTTATAAAATCGTTTTCCTTTGTGTTTTTTTCTTCTTATTTTCTTTCCTTTCTCTTTAACAAAACACGTTTCTCACAGAATCTTCCTCTTCCTGACCGCCATTTTATTTTACATACAGAACTGCCTTTCCTCCGATATTAAACGGCTCCTGATAGCTAGAACTACTTCCCGGATACAGACATGAATAATAATTATACTGCACGCACGCACGCACACGCACACACACACACACACACACACTGACCATGTGAAATGCTTACAAAAAATGATACATTTATCTTCGGTTGTGATTACGTGGTTCTGAGACCAGCCACTTCCTCAAAGTGTCAAGTCTCCGAGCGTAGGCGTCTTCTGGAGCCGGTCTCATCCGTGCCGCCTTGTAACTAACGTCAGGAATTTAGCACCCGATACTGGCGGAATCCTTACGACGATCCCTAACTAGGCTAGGTCAGAGGTCATGCTGTTCATACGCCGATGCGGGTCACGAGTTGACGGTGGCGGGCCGCCTCTGGCTAACGGTCACCGGGTTAGTGCCGCCATCTATCGACAGGCATTCAGATCCGGAAGCCTCGCCCTTGGGCATTATTACGCATGACACCGGGGGATGCTCATCTCTGACGGGAAGCGCTGTTCTTGTTTCTGGATCTTCTCCGGTGTTTGATTTATGCCGACTAAATGTGCGTCATTTATCCCGGAGAAAGGTGAATCCAGCGGCGCCGATATAAACACTATCTCACAAGAGGGATACTTGTTGGAGAAGTGTCTGCTTCTAACCTGTACCTCTAGCACATTGTTTGTTTGTTTGTTTGTTTGTTTGTTTGTTTGTTTGTTTGTTTGTTTGTTTGTTTGTTTGTTTGTTTGTTTGTTTGTTTGTTTGTTTGTTGTGGCAATCAGCTGTTCAATGGTTCTATTTATTAGATGCTAAATAGCTTTGTTGATGTAATTCAAGTAAGCACAATTTAGCCACCGCGCTGCTATCTATAAATGTACGGATATATATATATATATATATATATATATATATATATATATATGTTTCCATCACACCTGTCGTAAGAGACCACCTGAGAAACGGACTGTTAAAGAAATTTCGCAAATCAAAACAGCTTACTAATTAATGTAAGAGTTATAGCTAATAATAGTAAACAGTATCAATATATATATATATATATATATATATATATATATATATATATATATATATATATATGACAGTTTAAATTACGCAGTTACTATAGATTGAACCCTTCTAACATCAAGTCGACTTCAAGTCCCCCCCCTCTATCATCATGTAGTTAGAGACATCTGACCAACACAACAAACACAGATAAAGATCACATCCAAGTCTATACTAAAGTCCTCATTTATTTAGGCCTCATCAACCAGAGGTCAGAATCCTTGTTAACAAGTGCTCATCATATGACATAGACTACATCAGAGGCATGTGGAGAGAGAGAGAGAGGGGTGGGGGGTGTTTTAAATCCTGGAGTAAAATATTGTTGATATTGTCCAGACAAATTACTGTCGTCAAACATTAGAATGTTTCTGGTTAATGCACTCCATAATGGATGGACGGACGGACTGGTTATAACGTAAACATTCGAGAAAGGATGTCTTTAAATAGGTGTCACGTGGTAATTGGCTAATATAAAGGCGGCATCAATTAGAAGAAAATATAGTAATTTATGTTTCGTAATATGACCAGGTAGACACAGGGAGGGGGGGGACATAGAGGTGTTAAGAAATCCACTGACAGGTATCAGACATGCACACAAGCACAAGAGTCTGTGTTTTATTTGTGTGCGTGTGTGTGTGTGTGTGTGTGTGTTGTCTCGTGTGTGTGTGGGGGGGGGGGTGTGTTGCAGACAGGTAAACAGACAGACACGGTATATAACCAACTATCATATCAACACAGGTACACAGAACGCAGCCCCCCCCCCCCACACCATCGACTAATGTTAATTCCAGATGATCTGTTGATTTTATCATTTAACTAACTGATGTTTGCCTAAATTTCACCGTTTCACCTCATCTGGGTCATCCGGGTTGTTGTTATTGTTGCTGTCCTCGGATGACCTTGACGGACTCCGCTCCTGATTACGATCTTCCTTGCATTTTTTTCAAGGCTTCCCCATCATTTTGTTTACCTGTCTGCTATTGATCTGCTCTCTATATAAATCTTGTCTTCTGTTTACCGTTCTGATATATATAAAAAAAAACTGTTAGCTCCAGCTGTTTTACACACACACACACACACACACACACAATATATATATATATATATATATATATATATATACTCCTACACATTCTTTACGAGTCTTGGCAAGGAATGGAAACACCTTGGTTATGCAAGATGTTTTCTATTTTGACCGATCTGAAGTAGAATAATAGTGCGGATATATTGTTATTGCTTTTTGCATATGATATAATAATTATATCAAACATATCTGAATCATATTTATGGCACTTACTTTTTGCCACAGACAGCTGGACGGCTGACAGCTGGACGACTGCTCTACTTGACAATGGGATACAACTGGATAGTGGTGTCCTGAAACCTTATATTTACATTCTCGCTTAAATGCTGATTGGATTTGATAATCAAATATGTCTATCAAATGACACATCGAATTTTAAAGTTTTTAGAGCTTCTTTAATTTATTGATGAATAAAAACTAATAATCGGTTAAATAAATTAAATAAATTACATTATAAATTAAAGAAAACATCTAAATGGCAAGTGTGTGTGTGTGTGTGTGAGTCTGACATGTCACAGCTTCATTTATCGTACATTTTACAATAAATGGACAAATTATTATTAGCAGCATACTACGGCTATATATAATTATGTGTGTGTGTGTGTGTGTGTGTGTGATCGTAAGAATAAATGAAGGTGAAAGAGGGGGTGCTCGTTCTGAATATATCTGGCTGATTACGAGGGGGCCACGAACTTCAAGAACCGAAACGACCACCCTGTGTGTGCTAGAATGGCATACTTGGTTAATTTAATTATAAAACATAATTTATTATGTTTATCTATCTGTCTGGGAGCGGGGAGGTTTTCCGTGAGAGGCGATGGCAGTGGCGGCGTAGCCCCCGGCCAATCCACCCTCCCAGGGGCGCGCGCACACAACACCCGACAGCAGCATCCTTAATGTCAGGACAAAACAACCTACGTAACAATACATCATGGAACCGTACTTAGCGGTGGTAAGAAACGGCATAATTACACATAGGTATTGTTATCGCCTAACCTGTGTAGATGTCCTCGCAATAAAGGACATTCTATCCATCCTCATTATCCGATATCACTCATCCCCGAGGTGATATCTAAACGATGTTATGATAAAGCTATTAAAAGCCGCCCTCTTATTATATTACAACTCCCTATTCAGTGTAAGTTTCAGCCAAATTGAGCTCATTTCTTACGTAGCCGACCGGGTGTTATATTCGTTTATTTATGATTCGCTAGGATTATTACACGATCAGTCATTGTGCCGAATATCACTTGGTCCGACGTTATTAATACAGACAGGAGAAGCGGGTGGAGGTGGAGCTTGATGCATGTTCGGTGATCGAAACGATGAGATAATGTCTTGACGTCGGCATTATCCGGAACTCGCATCTTCTTATTGTTTAGTATTTTTAGGGAGAACTGTAAACATAAACAACCGATAGTAATCTAGAATGCTAATCGTCTGCCGTTCGGCAATAAATAAGAATAGGATGGAAGTTGTAATCGCGTCTTGTGTTTCGCGGTTCACCTTTCGATGTCTCAAGGTCAACTCGTCGCAGAACGGCGCATGCTCGTGTTGTCTGTTGTCACAGAGATTATCCGGATGCCAGGTATGTTTGTATTTGTTTTTAGGGGGAGTTCGGTGGGGGGGGGACGCTGTGTGTATGACCTGGCGGGAGAAGTCCAGATAGTGAAATATTTTATCAGGCCAATTAAGATGGTGTCTATATAACATCACCAGCAGATATCCAGTTCCCCCCCCCCCGTATTATATAATCTAAGATGTGTATGATGGATGCTAACACTGTATTGTCTGTTATTTAATGGCAAAAAGACGAGAACAATCTGCTTGTTCCAATAGACAATGGTTGCTGAATCTCTCTACCCGGTTACTGGTTATAGCTCGCTTCGGAACAAAAATGGGGGCGTTTTCTTGGGGTGAATGATTTCTCTGAGGAACCTATAGTAAAGAAAGGGGTCCATCCTCCCGCGGGAAAGGGGGAGAAGCCCCCGGGGAGGGCGTATCCTGTCTAATATGTGTCTGGGTGAGACGGTGTGTAAGTCGGCCTCGGTGGCTCTATGTGATGAAGATAAAGAACCACAGGATGTCATACCTGTGTTTATCAATATCACAGGACTGTGGGAGGTCGATTTGGCGTCGGGCGGTTGATATATCGGTGTAGTGGATAGGATGCAGCGGGTGCGGGGGTTGGGTTCGGGGGGGGGGGCGTGTAATATACGTGTAGTTGTTGGTACCCTGGGGTAAATAGCTCGTGACTTGAGACCGTTGATTTTACTTGTCCAGGATGTGGGCGGGGACTGGAGCACAATTCAGACAGCGTTAACCATTTCCTATCAAGTTATCCTGTTTCATTGCACAAGACAAATTAGCGGTTCGAAACTCCGACAGGGAAGCCATAATATGTCAAAGAAGTACCTTATCGGAGAGAACTCGGCAAGTATAACTCGACCCTCACACTTCTGTTGTCGTTTTTTAATCCCTCCAAGCGGGTTACGCGTTTTATGATGCAGCCAGCTGATATATCAGAACTGTAACTATTTTTAATATTTGAATATAAAAGAAGCTTAAAGACTTCTTTCTGGACCTGTTGCATTCCTGCGTTTTGTTTGTTCGTTTGGCTGTTTATTTAATGTGATTTGGATTTTTTGTGAGCGGGGCGGCGTCCAGGAAGGTCGCGAGATGTTTTAAAAGTGACGATGTTTTGAAATTGTCCTTCCATTAGCCCGAGCACGGCCCATTAATGGTTGACTGACCATTCGTTTCGTAGTTGGTCGGGCAATCGGCCATAAATTAAGGGCCATTCTTATATAAGGAGACACGTCTTTCAAACCCCGAGCCGAGATGCTATCTTAACCTCTTCACTTCGTGGACACCACTTCCACATTCCTCTCTACCTCGGGGCAGACCCCCGTGATAACACAACAGCCAGCCCGGCATTGGGCCGTATTCATCGCCGTATTGGTTCGAGTACATGCATATAAACATCCTGTTATTCTACATGCGGGCAGCCTTGACGTGTTAATTCGGACGGCGTCTATTCGCCACAAAAGACAATCGTAACAACCGACTCTCGTATTATTTATTTCCCGAGTCGTCGGTTGTCTAAAGGAAGGGGTTCTGGTAGGATAAACAGCCGGCGGCTTGCTGTGGTGCAAACGCTCCCCCCCCCCCCACCATCAATAAGTGGTATTACATAATATGGTAGGTAACATGACCCCCCCACACACACACACTGTTTCTTGACATATCCTAATAATGCTAAAATGTGGAGAGTGAATACCCCTCTTAACGCCTCCCCCCCCCCCGGAGCCAACTTATTGTTACATAGCGTTGTCAATTACTGACCAGTGATTTGGGTTTGGAAGGGCACAATGGATGCGTGACCGAAGAGTTGTTGGTAATAACACGGGCGCATCGAAACTATTGTGTTCGGTGGAACATAATCATTGTATTACTGGAACATAATCGCCGCGTTTCCGGGACGTAATCATTGTATAGCCCGGAACGAGATCGTTGCGTTTACGGTCTAGTTCAGGAAACGACGGCTAGGTGGCCAGAGTTGCCCCCTGAAGAGCCTAGAGACAATCGACAACAGTCAACCTGAATGGACATGATTAAGACATGTGTAATTAGCCAGTGACTATACTTCCTCTCTCTCTCTCTCTCTCTCTCTCTCTTCTATCTATCTATCTATCTATCTATCTCTCACTCTCTGACAGCTACACCTACAATTCTGACAGATCCATTGTTTAACACTTTGGATAGCACGGGTTTGACAATAATGCTCAACGCTGACATTTTTCTTGTTGTACCGATTTGACCAAAATCTACTTCGACTCGGCTTGCCTGGTGTGGAAATAAAAACTTGTTTTAAATGTTATTCATTATTTTTTTTAAAGAAAAAAATATATATCGGGAAACGTGCTAAATGTTGTTGTATCTGTTACTTTGAAAATGGAAATACAACTACAGGAATGTTTATTACAGTATAATACATCAAAGATTTATTTTGTGTGTCGAGAATAACAGAAATAACTTAATGCACCTCTGGTTTCTTAGAAAGTGATATATGACACACAATGAAGCCACCTTATGGCATAGTTTTGTATAATCTGGACACTTTTCAAGTTTACATGAAATATTCATTATATATATATATATATATATATATATATATATATATCGTGATTTGAATCATTTAAGTGATTGGTGGAGACCGTTAATGGAGTCAAATTATGGCCAGTAGCAAGTCAGATCTATTCTCAGATGTGGGCAGAGCTTGTATAACACACCATTTTTTAAATATATTATTCTACAAATGGACGATCAGTGTTTCTTGGAAGCGGATAGTGTGTATGGATGCACCTAGATAAAGGCAAGCAGGTAAGTGGGTGGGCTGTTGGGCAGGTATATGAAGCTCGTAAGATGGGGACACTGTTGCCAGACATCAAGTGAGGGGGGGGGTTGCGCGTTGTTGTACCTATCAGACTCCCCGAGGACCAGCATCCATCCTTTGGTTGGTGCAGATGTTTACGAAGCTTGGAACATAAACATTCAGGTGTAACTCACTTAGATTCTCTTATAAGTATCCCACCCGGAGAGGATATCTGGAGATGTTTTATCCCTGAGCTGATCACCTTGGTCTGGTTACCCCCCTCTCTCTCTCTCTCTCTCTCTCTCTCTCTCTTGTGTGTGTGTGTGTGTCACCTGAGAAGACTTGACTTGGAACATGCTAGAGTGATAGATACTATTTGTCATTGACTTGTTACATATCATTAAGTACAGTTCTACATTTGGATGTCTTTGGCTGTCAGTCTTCTAAGAACAGATAGATCTATATGCGGCGGTGAATTGTGATGGCGTTTAGTCCGCGGAGTAATTGACCTATAAAGATGTCATAAAGATGAATTATCTCAGATGTCTTCAAACTCCTCCCCAATAGAGAAAACACACAGGTATGCTAACTATTTTCCTAATGTTTATGAAAATTTCCGCACTGAATACTTAACGTCGAGTGGTCGAAGTGAAAGTCAAAGAATTTATTTTCATCATACCACAACGCGTAAAAGTGAACAAAATAAAAGTTACATCCTAAATGATACTGCGGCGGATGCTTGACCCTAGGGTCGTCTTCCAGCATCCACTGTCTTCAATGCAGTTTTACTAATAATGACGAATACCAGTTATACACAGTTCACTTTCACCCTGAGATTATTCTCCGATGGCAATTGGCCTTTTCATAATATCACATGATGATGAGAGAATGGTAGAAGCTAAATTTCTCATATTCTAAGTTTATCAATTTCTATCTGAATTCGCTGAATTGAATTAAGTCAACAACAAGAAGTCGCCAACTGTCTGACCACTGTCATCATCAATCAGAAGAAGATAGTTAGGATGAGAGATTCCATTTATAGTCGACGTTTCTTTAATGTTGCAGTATATTGATAAATCTTTGTTTTGCTAAAGTTTCAGCAAAATAAAAAGTTGCGGGATTAATGAACATTTTCTGGACACATTATTTTACACAATTTTACATCTATTTTTACTAGTATTAACTATTTTAGTATAATTATTTATGTATTTATTGATGTGCTACGCAAATTATTGAAACATGTCCATATAAATTCCTTAATAGTAATAGAATAGCAAATACTTAGTAATAATTCTGTTCCTGTGTTGCATTTTTGTCATTGTGACCAAGAAGGTTGTTGTTGTTGTTGTTGTTGTTGTTGTGCACACAATTAATTTTATCTTACTTAGGTTTACTTTGGTAGATACTGGAGGTCATTACTCCTATGTGTCCAGATTATCAGGCTATTTTAAAGAAACAAATTTACATATTTGGCCTTTTGTGAAACAAATCCCGAGCCGCTTCATAATTATATCTATTTTGTCGAGCATAACAATGACCTAATGTAGAATTTTTATTATTATGCATTTCCATATATAAATTTACCTGTGTATCCCATACAACTATAATGCCCCATAATGTCTTGATTACCCCCCAACTTAGCCATCAGAATATCAATTCTTCTTCACATCTGATCTCAACTTATTGATACAATGGTCCTTGAGAAATGTCAATATTTATCAAAATTGTTATTGATTTCAGATTTATTACACCTGTGCTCAAAACAAATACACCTTATAGTTATACTGACCGCTGGGACACAGACAATACTTTTTGAAACACAACTGTCAGAAACACATACACAGTATTATCACACAACGTGTTTTCCCCTGACCGCACCAAACAAAGAAGACATGAACGTGTTTGTCAGAATAGTCAGGGTTCTGGAGGTGATACCCTACTGTTACTGATGCCATGTTACTGATCATTGACAGTTCTTTCATGGAAATGTTAATTATTATTCTGGAATCTGACATGTGGATGCTAGTGACTCCTAACATCACTGATCCAGGTTAATCGCTGACCTGAATCTTTCACGGAATATTATAAACATAGAACTTTGTTATACAAATTACTTGATGATCAATTACAGAGTTCTTCATATTAATATATATATATATATATATATATATATATATATATATATATATATATATATATAATATAGTTGTGTGTGTGTGTGTGTGTGTGTGTGTGTGTGTGTGTGTGTGTGTGTGTGTGTGTCACCAAGCAAACATATAATTGATATATCTTTTATGACTTCTAGAGAGCAGAGGTCACCTGGTTGTACTAGGTGATTGACTACATAAAACTAATGTTTTCATACTTCCTGATAGCTTTAAGGTTCAGTGAATGGCCTAACCAATATCTAGCCGTACCTCCAAGAATAGCTGTCATATCCGAGGTCAACCAGACTAGATAGAATGTTATGGATCTAGACTCTCATACTCGCTTATCCGGAAAGTTCTAGATAATGATGGGGCGCCTTCGTGGTCTAACGGTAGCGTGTTGGACCACAGATCACTACCACCGTGTTCGAATCTTGGCGTGGGCATATCTGAAGGTTGTTTCATCTTTGACTTCGCTTCATTACATTGGAAGGTCGCTCGGCCCATTTAGCCTACCTTGTGCACAAAAGTGGCCGTAAAACATCAATCATCATCATCCTCTTTCTAGATAATGATATTACAGACGCATCTTCATTCCAAACAAGAGACAATATGTTAATGTGAATCTCACATAACGGATGAAATCGGTTTAACATTATAAGATAGAGTAGACTAGTAGTATACAATCGTATCTGTACTTAAGCTGTGTTCACATGCTAATCATAACAATATTTTCTACCCAAGTGCTAAGCTCTCATCTCAAGTTCCAACTTCCTCTTCCGGATCACCATTTCTTGGGGCTATTTGTCATCTACCGAAGGCGAAAGAATTCATGCAATGCACACTCGTCAACAAAAAAAAGTAACACCATCATTGAGATACTCGGGTAGAAAAAAAATGGCTTGTGGTAATACATTGTATATCTTGTGACGGAGACTATTTATGTTTTGTTTTATTAAAATTGAGATTAAGATACAAAATGCTTGTGTTGGTCGACTTCAATATTTGCTTTGGCAGCCTACGGTGAAGCCCTGGGGGCGGGATTTCAGGGCTGTGTGTTCATAGACAGATCCATCTCCTGTTGGATCCAGTTCCGAGTTTCAGGTATACAGATAGATGTCGGTGATGCCTCCAAATCGAAACAATGGCGCCATCTGTAGGATGATATGTGCTTTCTTTTGTGGAAGATGACACCAAGATAAAATAAATATCCTTATTGGTCTGACGACTAGTGTCTCTAGATTATAAATGTCTAGGACAGTGTGTGTGCGTGCGTGCGCGAGTGTGCGTGTTTGTGTATGTCTGTGTGTGTGTGATGAGATGAGACTGACAGGACAGGTATGCGAGGAGACAAACATGACAGGTGACATAGGGCAAGTATGAGAAGGCAGACTGGTTGAACAGGTATAAAAGGGGGAAAGAATGTCATGTATGAGAGGAGACATATATGTAAAAGATAAGAGGAAACAGAAAGCAGCTTCAGTACCTGTCTCATCTGAGACTTTCGGCAAAAAGACCCCATCCTTTACCGATGGATGTAACACCCAACAGACACGGGCAACACTGATACTGCCGCATAATAACCTGGAGATGAGAGGAAACGAGATAGGCAACACGAATATGAGAGAAGACGGATGGGGCATATATGAGGACATATATGATATGATATACTTAGGGCATGTATGAGTGACTATGAGTTGGAGCAGCGAGAGGACACTTATGGGAAGAGAGACGGAATAGGAATCGAAGAAACTACTACTTACAAGAAGGGACATAATAGTTGAGGTATCAGAAGATTTTAAAACTTCTTTATAAATGCATCAGTCTACCGAACAGAACTTCTCTTGGAAAGGGATACCTCAAACGTCAGGTAGTCGGCAACTGAATTAGTATGTCTGTCAATACAATAACATACAGTCGGTGCATTCCAGAGTATTTAATCTACTTGAGCAGCTGCCTAGCACATGTCGAGACTCACTTCAACGTGATGCTTTATAAGCATCAAGTGTTCCTTGTGAGACTTTGTCATTTTGAGAGTATTGTTAAAGTAGGTCAACCGGTTACGATGTTGATGTCCTTAAACCAAGAAAGGGTGACAAACGATTTATTTATAGAAAAAGTGCTTAATTTATCAGAAGGTCATATGCTGACTGATATTTTGCTAGACTTAAGACCTTTTGACTGATGACTGTTTTGGAAGTTAACAGTCACATGGCTTCATTAGAGCGATAATGAGGAATGACCACCGTTTCGACATTTGCCTTTTAATTGGAACACACAATAACCGACCTATTTTTTTTTTGGGGGGGAATTAGGTCGTCGTGAAATCCCATTATGCGATCAGGAAAATACCCAACACTAAGTCAACACGGTGAAGCCGTATGCACCGGGAGAATGCTTGCCCTAATGGGCATTAACCTTTGGCAGCGCCCCCGCTGCTGTCGGGCTCCAGGAGGCCCCCCCTCCAACAAAGGGGCGTCTCCGTAGATGGTACAGACGACCCTGTTTCTAGATCAAATCGTGACCTTTAACCCTGGAACGGTCGCGTGACATAAGACTGCTTTAGAACGGTAGACGGCGATTACCCGCTTCTATCTGTGTTAACAAAACTGTAAACCGGCAACTGAAATAGGCTGGAGGGGGGCCAGACATCCCAGAATTCAATGGGGGAGGATAAGGTCAAGGACGTAGACAATTAAAGGGCAAGATTTAACCAAGAGCTGTTAAATGGTGGTGGAGTTGTTAAAATGTCGTGGTATTTTTTTACTACCATACTTCTGTCGGCGCGTCGAGAATCACGCTTTGATCAGTGAAAGCGGAGAACGCGTATATACAAGTGCTTCGGTGAAAGTGGAACGCAGATACGTAACACGAGATTACAGCATTTGGTGATAGCAAGAAATATAAAACTGTAATTAAATATTGTTCATTATGATGATTGAGCTGTTCATTAATTATATCATTATCGGTGATACATATTTAGTTTTAGTCAGAGAGACCTATTTGTCCGAGATAATACGATCTTGGCTATAGAACATATTAAATTTTAATGAGCGATAAGAGGAGGGAGGGGGGTGGTCCTCGTGCAATACGTTTCCCATTCTGTACGTTCCCGCTGGCTATTAAATGAAGCGCAATCTATTCTCGTGTGATTCTTGTACCGAACTCAATACGGAAGATATAAACGTTCTAGAGATGGATGTTCCCGGATGAGTAAAATCTACTCGCCCGTATCGGTCCCTCAGAATGGGTCATTAGACGGTGTCAATAAAATTTAAATTATACCTAGTCGGCCCTCAGTTCGGCCATAATACGGTGTAATCTAACCAGCGCTGGCTATCATTAACTCTCTCAGTGTCAAGGAAACTGAGCTGTCGCCTAACAAACAAACATCCATCTATAACAACATCATTGATACGTTGACCTTGTGAGTTCACCTCGTTGCTGACATCGGTAAGCGGTATGACCTGGTTAACTTCCTCGCAGCCTAAACCTGATTAGACGTGTCTAAACAGCCCCCCCCCCCACCCCAGTCGCGTTTTGTGGTTCGTGTAGAATTGATTTGTTGTCAGAAAAAAGTTGTCACTTCATTTATTATAAATATATTTGGTTATAATTCAGTTAGTGCTTGTACATATATATATATATATATATATATATATATATCAACCCATACGGGCGTGTACGCACCCCCCCCACACACACACGAGGAAGAGAGAGAGAGAGATGTTGTCCTGTCTTGTAGTATTCATACATTACTAATTAGTAACCATTATTGATATAGTACTCCCTGTATCATATAATAATACATGTTTATATATCGCCAGTACCAGGTGACCCTGTTCTGAGACGCTGTACAATATTATTATCCCTGACTCAGACCTGTTTCCACCCAGCACCAATCTCAACTCACAAGGGAGCATACAACGCATGCTGCCATTATAGGCGCAAAGCGTTACTCAAACGCATAGCCGTCGCGTCCTGTCGGGTACTCATTGTTTTATGGATGAGTGAACCAGTCGCCACACGACGACGGCATTACAGCTCACGGAGCCTCGAACCCACGACCGTTCGGCTACGAGCCCTACGCGCTATAACGGCTCGACATCAGTATCAGTAAGACAAGGTAAACTGATGCTACAGGTAATAAACGTGTTGTCTTCTACTTCCATCAGACAGTTGTTTACATCCTGATTACACTAGGATATATAGAGATCCTGAGATAACGTACACACACGGATCTGTGATAAGCCATGAGAGCTTTCCGGACAGAAATGTCAGGTCAAATACGCAACCAATGCAAAAATTGTTGCATGTTTCATCCCAAGCTATAAAATTATCCATCCATCGAGTCGCCATAATGGCATACTTCCTTCCTTCATCTTTATTGTCTATTTTGGGTTCAGCTGAAACGATGAAGATGGAATGATGATGCGTCATTGTGGTATGTCAGTATCTGGAGTTCAATCGTAGGCGAATGAGAGATGCTGAATTCCTACATCGTCTGTCTGTCTGTCTGTCTGTCTGTCTGTCTGTCTGTCTGTCTGTCTGTCTGTCTGTCTGTCTGTCTGTCTGTCTGTCTGTCTGTCTGTCTGTCTGTCTGTCTGTCTGTCTGTCTGTCTGTCTGTCTGTCTGTCTGTCTGTCTGTCTGTGAATCCAGCCAATCTCTAATTCTGTAGGATGTTTCGTCCATTTCCCCCATTAATCATCCCTCCGCCATATGGCACTGGCGTGATCAGTGTCAAGGCAAAATAAAGTACTCACTCACTCATTCACTCAATCACTCAATCAATCAATCAATCAATCAATAAATCAATCAATCAATCAATCAATCATCAACTCCTCACTCACTCACTCATAAGTAAGTAAGTAATATGGTTTAAAAATTTCTAAAGGGTCGAATAATGTATACCAAGATCATGACATTGAGCAGCAGTTTTATCAGTTTTCTATGTACCTGGTGTGCTAAACACGTCAAATATAGTTAATATGTCCCAACACTTACCTACAGGTAGATGTGGCCATACAACGCTTATAGCGCACTTACCACATCGCTAGTTTTGTTTTCGTGTAATAATATTACATATTAAACGACGTTTTATTCGCAGTGCGAGTCCATCCCGGAGGATGTGGTCATCAAGTACGTCACTCGTTCTCACTGATCTACTACCTACAGCGAGGTGGTTTAGTATTTGTTTTTTAAGTACCAAGTAACTCTTCTCGGGGCCTATATTGTAATGTTACTACGTGGGCGGCTTTTGGACTGTCAGTATCTGGAATCTCAAAGTTAAATACGGATTGTCTAATTAGTCCAAAGGAAGCATGCAGCTATCAGACAGTAGATTACTGAAAGTATTTTTAGCCGAGAAATAACATTCGATGATCCCCCCCCGTCATTATACGGACGACGACGACGACCACGATGATGATGATGATGATAATGATGGTAAGATGTTGATCTAGCAAAGACGCCAATTAAGTGACCCTTCACCTCCATCGACCCATATATATATATACACGGCGTCAGTGGATTCCTTTTCTTCCGTCCTTTTGTTGTAGCTGACGTTTATTGTTCTGCTGCAGTTCGTTCCTTTTCCTGGCCTTGTATCGCTAAGTATTCGATGTTTCAACTCATCAAACGCTCGCTGCGGGTCTCTGGACAATAACATTCGAATGAAGCGAGACTAGAGATAGGACGGAAGTGAGAATGTGTTTGTTTACATCTGTGAAGTGACCAGGAGTTCTGAACGCGAGCGAGGCGGCTAGAATCCTGCTATGTAAGCATCCAGCTTGTGGATTACAATCCGGATCATTTATATTATATATATATATATATATATATATATATATATATATATATGACCATATATGTTAAATGCCTATACTTTAAGAATATATTTAATGTCATAGTGTTATTCATTTTTATTTATGTTATCATGTATTATGTATTTATATTGTTGAGTATGAATATCAAAAATATATTAATATTATATATATATATATATATATATATATATATATATGCGTGCGTGCGTGTGTGTACTGTTGCTAATTATATAAGTGTCAATCAACGGGCATATTTATTACAGAACCCGTAATTCGATGACAGCGTCAACAGGTAGATAGATATACTCCTCTCGCTAGAACGATGTAGTAAACTAAAGGTTGTCCACGTCTGATTGTACTCCCATCATCACAGGTAACCCTGGCTTCAGATTACTATCTCCTCATTGTCTGTCATTGTGTCTCGATCACGATAAGCAAAATAGATAAGGCGAAGAGCACAAACGGCGCCAATACATCATCTTCGCCACACTCTGTCGTGATAAATCCCTCACCGTGATCAAACACACGGGGGGGGGGGTGTAGAGGGTGCTATAGGACGTAACCTTTCCGCATCACTTGCACATTGTCCGCTGATTTCATTTATCATCCCTGCCTCATCCAATTGGGTATTATCACCGTTAATTATCACCGAAGAAGAAGGAGAACCTCCTAAACCACACCTAACATCCGATCCAGAACGCAGACAGGTATAGTATACCATATGATAAAATCCAGGTAGGCAGGTAGGTACGTACGTAAGTAGGTAGTACCTACCAATGTACGTAGCTACCTTCCCGAGGTACTAGGTACGTAGGTAGGTAGGTACGTAGGTATAGGCACGTAGGTAGGTAGCATCTCCTCTATCGACTGATGTCCTTCTGGCAGCAAAACGTCGCCTTATCAAGAATGACCAAAGGATGTCCTCGTCTCTAAATAACGATACGAGTAGGTAACATGTTCCGAGTTGTTCATCAACTATCAACATAACAGTTATACTTACACCGCGTAGTTATAGATATAGATAAATGGCCCATTCTGGTCATTTCACTCAACCACTGTTAGACCAAAAACGAACATCAGCCACCATAACTCCCCCCGCCCCCACCCCCCGGGCCGCCCCAGTGGCAGCAGTCACTCAAGGTTAGGAGGATTTAATTGGACTAGTCACCGTCACCTTGGCCAGTCTGTAAACTCTGGCATTCTGTACCGATTTGCCGCGAGTTTTATCGTCCCTGGGATCGTGTTCGCTCTTTGTCGCTTCAGAGAATCGCCCTCCTATTAGTGGCTTTATCTTCGTCGATAACCGATTCATTAAAAAAATATATGACCCGTAAACCACAGACTGATAAAAGAGAGAGAGAGAGAGAGAGAGAGAGAGGGGACCGGGTTAACTTGGGTTTGTTTTTTGACATTCTAACTCTCCCGAGAGAGAGAGAGAGAGAGAGACAGAGAGAGAATATGAAAGGAGGTGTAATTTAGTAGTAACATCAGCATTAGTATTGTAAAAAGTTCACTTAGAAGGACCCGATGACATCTTTGCTTTGCTCCTTTTTTAAACACAGAAACTTGTGTCTTAAAAAATTTATTTCCTGATGTCAAATAAGATACTTTTTTTCTCCTTTTTTTTTAGTGTAATACTATTACTACTAGGAGTATCGCAAAAATTGTCGTAAAATGTCTAATCCAACTGAAAATGTGTTTTTCTTCACACTGTTAGCTATTAATTTATGCTAAACGAGAATGGATTAATTCTTAACCCACAGATAGGATTATGACAATAAAGGATTCGAAACGTTGTCCTTTTAATTGGTTGTCGCCGTCGAGGAAAGAAAAAATCTCCGCCATTTTCCGGATCAAATGTATTTTTCTTTCGTGTGTAAAAACTGAGTTGAAAGGAATGCGAGATGTTTGGGATGTGTGACAGCCGGTTGGCGCACTCTATGGGAAAATCATTTGCCATGGAGCACAGAACACCTTGGGAAAATGTTTGGAGAATATTTTTCTATTACATGTTTCAGATAATTGTTATCACAAGAAGATTATCTCAAACGGCGCTTATACGTTGTTGTTTGCACCTAATACGCAGACGAAACAGTCTACTACTAGTCTCTCTCTCTCTCTCTCTCTCTCTCTCCACACACACACACACACACACAGAGAGAGAGAGAGAGAGAGAGAGAGAGAGAGAGAGAGAGAAATTGACGCGTATTATTTCAAATTACTATTCACTGTTAAGGTTCATTAATTTATTTTCAAAATGATGACACAAGAAATGTAAAATTTTAATGGGAATTAAGCTGACAATCCAATACTGGGTTTATGGAAGAATCTTTACTTCTGATAATGAGGATACACACCATTTTGGGGTCGAAAATACTATTATGAATATTAAAACGTTTACTAACAATTAGAAATGGAAACCCCATTAATTATATCATCAATATATCAGCTACAGAATAGAAGATGGTGGAATACCTGATATTTTTTAAATATTAATTCCATTTAACCCTCATTACCGAAAAAAAGGGGAAAAAACATGTCTTACAACATTAAGGTACACATATAAGATAGATACATGGTATAGCTCGATGTAAATCATGTAAAATTGATCATGTAAGGCTTGAGGCAGTGTTGATCACAGAGCACATTATATATATATATATATATATATATGATATATATATATATATATATATATATATATATATATATACACACTAAAAATGATATGTATATATATATATATATATATACATATATATATATATATATATATATATATATATATATATATATATATATATATCACACACACACATACGCACACAAGATATCTTGAAAAGAAACCAAATACTGCAAAGCGGAATAAACAATAATATTGATTGATCGTATAAGAAACACAAACGTCTATATTAGGCTGTTATTATTTGTGATATCCAGCCGATATCAAACAAACACTTGTTACACAATACAGTGTTTATAACAGAGATACAGTTATACTCAGTAAGCCACTGTAATTGTTGTAGAATTTTGTTTAGTACTAATAGACCAATCACCGACATCTGACATGTAAATAATGCTCGGGTTTATTTTTTTCCCGACACCGTTATTCGTCGTAAACCGTTTGATTGATCCAGAAGCGGCTGAGCAGGTTCGACTTCCGTTGCGGATTTTACGTTCAATTTACAAACGTATCCATATATCCGCGGGAATCCTCTCCCGGGCGCCGCTGAGAGGCTCGTCGGATGCCGTCTATCTCTTAAGGACTTCTTTCCGGATAGCAAAGGGGTCGGCGAGACATGCTTCTTCGCGGATTATTGTCGAACGTTTCTCGTCACTGACGGATGAACTTATTGGGATTACCGACTGTGTGGCATCTTGTACGGTTCTCGACGATCTGTCTGAACCGTCGAATGGATCTTGCAAGCCTGAACCAGAGAACGTATATACAAGTTCTCTGCCTGAGCATCAGTGAGTCTATTAGGCGGCAAGTATCTGGACTCGTTCTGGATATCATGACCAGGACTGGGAACCAGAAATAACAACTGACGAAAACGTCGCTCGTGAAAGAGAATAGAGTTGCTGATACTATATGAGTTGATAATCAATTGAGATGACTTAAAATTAGGATCCGGAACAGAAAAGTTCCCCGTGTGTGTGTGTGTGTGTGTGTGTGTGTGTGTGTGTGTGTGTGTGTGTGTGTGTGTGTGTGTGTGTGTGTGTGTGTGTGTGTGTGTGGTCTTAAGAAGGGTGTGATAATGAAATGAGTGGAATAATCCCACACACAAGAGTCACAGTAAATTTAAACACTTTTTTTCTTTATTTATTAATATACACAATAAATTAAATGACTAATTTGCTTTATTTATTACCGGATAAATTAATGAAATGACGCGAATTAACAAATATAGCGAAATAATGTCTGGAAATATAAATTGCAATTTGTATCAATGTAGGCTCTACTTGAATGTAACACATTTTGGGGGTAAAATATACTTCTCTTATTACTTTGTAATCCTTCTTTTCACTTTCTGGGATTACGTCCTGTGGTATTTTGTACGGTGGGATTATAACCGGGTAGGTTTTGTACCATGGGATTTTGTCCTGTGATATTTTGTCTGGATGCCGTTCTCAATACGTTCACGGTCTAATAACACCTCATAAAGCAGTTCCTTTACCATAAAAGTATGTTTGAGTGTATGTGTGTGTGGGGGGGGGGGTTGTGTTTATTGTCTATACAGTGATGAGCTAGCTCATCAAACCTTTTTATCCCGCCGCCTTTTCCACCTTTCGGCAATTATCTCACGGAAATATCGAACTATCATTCACGCCATGGCATCTATCAGTTCTCTATCTGATAAGTATTTCTTCTCTCTCTCTCTCTCTCTCTCTCTCTCTCTCTCTCTTCTGTGTGTGTGTCTGTGTTGTGTGTGTGTGTGTGTGTGTGTGTGTGTCATCATTGTCTCCGATCATCAGCTGCCAATAGTATCATCCCTTTCTTTGCCGGATAGATAACAAGGAAGATGGGCCGATGTTTATCCACAACAACAAAAAAGTTATCCGGAATAAAAACATACTCTGTGTAACAAATACTATATCACAACAGCGCAATTTATTGACGCAATCTATACAAAATATGTACTCAACAACATCTATTTCCCACTCCAGATTCATAAAAGACCGGATTCGGTAGGGAGAATGTGTCCCAGTAAATTCATTCCGGTTCCAGGAAAGAGTCCAATGTCCTGATTGATGAACTCCCTATAGGCCTCCCTGTTCTGGTATTAGGTGTGTAATTAAAGGTGCACTTTTTACAATGTTTTCTCATTCGGAGTTAAACAGACACGGCATGAAGATAAATATATGCGGTGATAATATTTGTCGATAACGACGTTTCAACGTCCGAAGCACGTATATGTTTATAGGATGTCATAAGCCGAGGGAGCATCCGATGGCCTTTTATCTGTTAAGGTTGATAACCTTTATCTCTCTATCTCTGGCTTCTTTTATATCGACTGTCAGGTTTACGTCATCGCGTATCTCTCGCGCTCTGATGAAAGGCCGATGTTCAGCTTCTTGGCGAGTGAAGCGTAATTAATCTCACAAAAGAGCGGACTTTAAACTTCGACCGTGAAACGGTCTCTTTTGAGCACCAGAATGTGCAGCTAGAAAGCTTCCCTAGTGCCTTAAATATCTCTGTAAAACACACACACACACACACACACACATATGCCAAACAAGCGACAGCCTGGGGATACTCCCCGAACTACAAGCAAACAGAGAGAGAGAGAGAGACAGACAGACAGAGAGTGAGAGAGCATTTCGACTTGTCTCTTTTAAACCCTTAAATTTAAAAGTCTAAAATTGCCGCACATACACACACACACCCCGGTCAGGTATTATACAACGGTAAATGATGTAATTACATGCATGTAACTGTCAGGCATGGTCGGGTGTTTTCGAACCCTTCACCGAATAACCTCTTATCTCTCATACTGGCCGCAGTAAATCAGGTTTGGTTCCAATTTGAGCGTCGCATTATACACAGCCATAGCCGCAGTAGGGCCTGCATCAACGCAGCCTTTGATTCTATTCCAGGCGGTGATATCTCGGGAAGTTTTGATCTGGGCCATTAACTTAATCACTTAAGCCTGGGTATAATACTCCCACCCCCGAGCCACGCCTCTCCTGGCAATGCCCCCTTATCCCATCTCGAACCTTAATATAGGCCCGGTCATCGGTGGCTCATTATAACGGCGCGGATGCGCAAAATTTCGCCTAACTACGTCATTGAATTAAATGCGGCATCGGCGCGGAAGATCCAGGGTTGTAGGGATAATATTAGCCGAACCGTTTTTATAATTAACCTATTTTCCGCGTACCAAAACGTCGTACGGAAGGACCGGTTTATATTTGGCACACGGTCCGTCCGGCTTGCTGGCTGGCTTGGCTGGCTGGTCGGCTGATGGCGTCTTCATTGAAATGTCATCGTCTCCCAATGGCTGGTCTTTGTAGGCACACAATCAACTATGGTTGGTATCGTTGTTGTCTCCATAAAGCCGTTCAAAACGTCGTTCGCGTTGGTTTAGCGGCCTTTGGTTTACCCACATTCGAGCCCTGTCTGATTAATTTTCCTTATAATTAATTCGTGCCTGCCGATATTGCGTTAATGAATGTAACAGTATAGATATATTTGCGCGTACGAAAACAAGCTTTCTCTCTCTCTCTCTCTCTCTCTCTCTCTCTGTGTGTGTGTGGGGGGGGGGGTCTTGATATATTACGGCATGTAATACTAGGAAAAATCTCGCACCCACAATTGAGCTTATTTAATGTTTATTATAAAACGCTATTATTATTGTTTATGGTTAGTAAATGTCACATCTACATAATACATGGCATTCACATAGGTTTGTTTATATGTATATTAAGAGCATGGGAGTTAATATAGAACCACTCTTTCAATCAAAGGAGTGCCACATAAATATATGATAGTTTGTTTGCTAGCATGTTTCTTTTGTCAATTCATTTCATTTTTCGGTTAAAATCAGATATATATATATATATATATATATATTTGTGACTATGTCTTTCTTCCTTGTGCCTTTATACAGATATATTATTTCTAGTAATAATATGCAGCATGGCATGTGTTTGTGGCTATCTATAATAACTACGGTGTCAGCAAGCTTAATTATTAATGTTGTGGGTAATAAGAGTAATTCTATGTAATACTAATATTTATTACAATTGTAAGATCTCCGTGTATGATTGTGGTCATCATGGTCACGTTTGATACCTTATGCTCTCTCTCTCTCTCTCTCTCTCTCTCTCTCTCTCTCCACACACACACACACACACACACACACACACCTCTCTCTCTGCGAAGTATTGTGTAATTATGTGGCTTCTGTTGGGTACATGTAATTATATCATTCACTTCCTGCCTTCTGTAATTATTGTGCATGCAGTGTATATATATATATATATATATATATATGCGTGTGTGCGCGTGCGTGCGTGCATGCGTGTGAATGAATGGATGAATGAATGAATGAATGAAGAAAACAGTCATTTAGTGTAGTAGGAGAAAAGCTAAATAGAACCGACGCTCTCCTGTTGTCTGTCACATTTCTCACTCCACACTAATGAACCACCCAGTCCTCTGCTCGTCTTCGGTTTTTTTTAAACGCCGCCGTCTTTACTCGTAATCTCTTGGCACGGCGAAGTAAAGTTCTTAGGTAAATATTGATGCTCGAAAGACACTCGAAATCATTTTTCACATCATAGCCTTAACATTCCGTACCAAAAGACCCCAAGGAGGTCTCGCCTTGAACTAATAACACCGTCTCCCCTTTACCAGGAAAAGCCGCAGCCAGCGAGCAGCGAGAAAAATAAATAAACTCGCACAGGATGACAAATAAAGCAGTCAGTGGCTTGGTGCCTTCTCAAATGCTGCCCAGTCGACATGAGTTATGTGACTATAGTACGGTGAATACATTCGATGACCCGCCTTACTCCTGTGGCTGAGAGAGAGAGAGACATGAGACACACACACACACAGACTTCCTTCCACAAATGTGTATTCTCTCCTAACCGGTACTTTGATGTTAGGTAAATAAATTCGAATGCGGCCTGAGATTCCTGATACGAGTTCGACGAACAGGTAGATGACGAGATTGGTATAAGAGCACCTGCTCTTACTTAACCCGTTGACTTCGGTTTGATATCGGTTGGCGTTCGGGCGACGATATAATGTTGAATGAATGAGTGACACAATTCCCAATCTCGGTGAATGTGTCATGTGACCGTAGTACACACAGAGACACACACACACACACACACACAAGCAAACAGAGTGTCTATAGGTGTCTGGTATTATAGGTCGACTATAGAGTGCTCTGGGTCGGAAGTGAAATATCTAACCCAGCGTACACCATAGACTGCAGGGGGTTGTTCACCAGCGATCCTGATGAAACGCCCAGAATAGATGAGTGAGGAGATAGACAGATAGATAGATAGATAGATAGATAGAGATGAGGGAAAAGAACAATTTAAATTAAGCATGTTGGGCTCGTTATTCATACACCATTGTGGCCGGGTCGTGATAACTCGAGTACATTTTGTATTGTGTGTAAATACAGACAACAAGACATAAGATTTTCGATTTATTCCATTGTTTCTCGGGAACAATAGCCACTTCCACGAAAGGTATGCACGGACGAATGGCTAAGCCGGTGTGGTGTCTACATTATAAATGACCATACATAACATTTGCCCCATGGTTGTTGACTCTATATATATATATATATATATATATATATATATATGTGGATGCGTTATTGGTATCTGTCTTACTAGTCAGCCCGATCTGGCTGATGATGCTGTACGAGTTTTACTGACTTTATTACATTATCGCTCATTTAAGTGGAGGCTTTTTTTAAAGCCGGTGAGACATTATTGAAATATTTAACATAAACCGCATCTGGCCGTCTGGATCCAATCCGGAAGAAACATTAATCACTGGCAGCTGACACAGTCATCATAGTTCGGTGGTCTGAGTTGGTAAGCTTGTGTTGTGTCAGCATTAACACACACACACACTAACACAGACACACACATACACACTCACACACACACAACCGTCTTTTCTGTTTTAGCAACATTTGCCGGCAGGCGTTCTGGGAAGTGATGAATGAAAGTTATGAATGAATGAACGAATGAATGAATGGATGAATGTGGAGTGTGGGGGGGGGGCGACGGAGACGTGAATAAGAGTTAACCTGATGACCCAAGTTTTATGGCGACTGTCAATTTGTAGTATGTTTAGGTATGACTCAGCGGATGTGGTGTAACATCAGCTACGGCTGTTGTGTGTGTGTGTGTGTGTATGTCTCTGCTCTCCCTCTCTCTCTCTCTCTCTCTGTGTCTGTGTGGCTCTCTCCCTCTCTGTGTGTGTGTGTCTCTCTCTCCCTCTATCTCTCTCTCTCTCTCTCTCTCTGTGTGTGTGTGTCTGTCTACGGCACAGACCACACCGAGGCGCACCCTTCAAGGTAAACACACTGTTAGTAGAGTGGCTGATAACTACCTTTACCTGTGTGTGTATTTGTGTGAGTGTTTTCGGTTCACTTTTGACATATCGTCGTTATAAAACATGTTTAGTCGAGACTAATTATATCTCTGATTATAAAAGGCTAACCCGTACTCTCTCTCTCTCTCTCTCTCTCTCTCCCACCCCCACCCACCCCCGTCTCTCTAACACCCACCCCCTCTCTCTTTGGTGGTCGTGTGTTGTCTTAAAAATGGATATGTCTGTTGTACTTTTGGTTACCCTCTTCTATCTTTGTAAATCTATCTATCTATCTACTAGTATCTATATATCTAGCTATCTATCTGTCTGCCTGCCTTCTCTCTCTCTCTCTCTCTCTCTCTGTGTGTGTGTGTGTGTGTGTGTGTGAGTGAGTTATCTGTCACATTCAAATATTCGACCGAATCTTCAAAATAAATGAATGGGGAGCACCCCCCCAAAAAAAAAATTAAACAAGCCCGTTGCAGATAAACAGAGATCCCCCCCATAGACATATCGGTACCTGAACCACCCCCCTCCCTCTATTCCATAACTGATCATCCATCCAGGTTGCCTGATGTGGACACAGTCAGTATATTTTCTACTTGAAGTTATGTGATGAAAAAGGTCTCTTTTTGTCAAGTGGATCAATCTGTCTCGCTCATCTCACACTGTACTAACCTTAATGTAACATTGTAATTATAGTAGTGGCACTCGTAAGAGGTGTCGGCGTCAGCCATTCATCCCCCCCCCCCCACACCCCGATATAGTAAATATATAGTGATAGAAAGCTTTCATTCATCAGTACCGATATATATATACATATATATATATATATATATATATATATATAACCCAATATCCCCCCCATATCAGTCAACCAGCCAGCTAGCCACCCAGCCAAGGAGCCGACCCGCCCACACACACACACACACAATACGCCTCAAGTCATTCTGATCCAGCCATTCTCTAGTGAAACACACACACACACACACACTCATCTGACACACTTGAACTTTGTTCATTTTTTCCTCTCTCTCTCTGTCTCTGTGTGTGTGTGTGTGTCTCTCTTTCTCGACTCGATCCGATTTAAATCCGTTCTGCAAACAGTTGAGTACCAGAAGAATATGAGGATATCTCCGGCAATCTAGTAAATGACCAATTGAACTTTGGCAGCCATTGTTGGTGGCGTTAAACAATGGAACGCCACTAACGGCTCGTGGTGTATGTAAGTCGTACTCGTGCGGTATGCGACCATCCCTCCCTCAGTCAGTCAGTCAGTCAGTCCGTCAAACTGTTCTGACCTACTTTCCTGTCATATTTCCACCAGTTCGAAGACGTTTGCTTTCCCGACGACGACGAGGTGAGATTATAACGGATATGATTTACACGTTATGTGACTCGGATCGATTCTTAGGTGACGTTTAGTATCGATGACGATTTATAGGGGATACTTTATGTGGCGGATTGACCCGTATATTGGACACGATGACCGCTCCTTGCTGTCTTGTGACTTTCGGGTGTTCTCTCTTCTGTATTCGAGATATATTATTATAAAAGAGTCTGTCTGCGATCGTCGGCGCTCTGTTTACATTAGGTCTTTACATTAGTGGATGACACGCGATTATTGGCCAATAAAGAGTTCAAGGTTATTCTTTCACGTTTCAATACTGATCCATCCTGTGGTCATGACAATGATGTGAGGCGTCCTTAGTGATCACTGTGTGCCGTATTTGTGACCAATTTTTAAGCTCAGACCATGATACTAGAACGTTTTGAACCACATAATCAATTATGCTTGGTGTAAATAAACAATTATCAGCGTTTTTCATTATACATTCTCAGGTATTGCATGCACGGAGCGGAGCCTCTATAACATCTCTCTCTCTCTCTCTCTCTATGTGTATGTGCGTGCGTGCGTGTGTGTTAGGTGATTAGTTTTAGCATGAAATGTTCGATGTATTCGTTTTGTAATTATATATATATATATATATATATATATATATATATATATATACATACAAATTGGCAGATGTTCTCCCAGTTACAATACAGTATCGACGTCTCAAAAGATGTCCATATCTATTGTTATAATTAACTGATGGATTTCCATCCAAAGCCCGGAATTAATTCCAGTAACGCAAAATAAACACTTCATCGGGAGATTTCATTAACTTTCTCCCACCGCCTTTAGAGCAGAGATTATAGTCAGACTGATTGCCTGCTCTATCAATATAGTAAATCTGGGAAACGTGAAGCAGTTCTCAAACATTAATCAACACACTTAACCGCTAATCAGCCGCAGTAATAGACTCTCTTTACAAACGTGGCACACTGGCACATATATCCTAATGCGATAATCGAGTGCACCAGTTAGGCACCAGTTAGGCAGCAGTTCGCATCGGGAGCACCATTTTGCGAGGAGCATTCCGATCAAACAATAGCCAGTTAATACCTATCTCTGGGAGGTATCGGGTGGGCACGAAACAAGGGCTGCGGCCTATTTTTTTGACATATTACAGCGATCCTTCACCGAGGGTTTTTTTTTCTCCGCTTGATGTAGCCAGAGAAGGTCGATTTGTTTAACGATGAACAGCTGGTAGATTGAGCGGAGAATTAGATACGAGCAATAAATGCTAATAGTCGCAACAACAACAGACGAACTATATATATATATATATATATATATATATATATATATATATATATGCATTACAATTGTCGACTTCAATATAATACCTTGAACATGGCTGCGATGAATCATGCCGACATTAGACCATACAAAATGTCTCACCTTGACATTTGCGTTCCGAATACAACAAGCAATGCATATGACTGAACATAATTTACGCGTCATTGTTCATCATCAACCGATTGATTAGCATCCAGATCGTCGTAACGCCGACTCACTGGTTTTGAACAGGGAGCAAATGCCCTCTTAGGGAACAATAGTCTGTGACGAATCCGGGATAAAATCTCACAGGACAAAATCCCACGGTACAAAACTACCCGGACCTAATCCCACAGCACAAAATACCACAGGACATAATCAGATAAAGTGAAAAGAGGAACAAAACCTTTTCTTTGTTTATTAATATACACAATAAAAGTGACTATTTTTCTTGGGGTATTACCAGGTAAATTAATGAAATGATATGAATGAACAAATATAGTGAAATAAAGGGCTCTATATGACTGCAACAAGTTATTGTGATAAAATGTAATACTCTTATTATTGTGATAAAATGTAATTTTCTTATTATTGTGGTAAAATGTAATTCTCTTATTATTGTGATAAAATGTAATTATCTTATTGCTACGAATTGTAATTTAAATTTATTGTGCGGGATTTTGTCTCTCGTTTCACTTTCTGTGATTATGTCCTGTGGTATTCTGTATTATGGGATTACGTGCGGTTAAATTTTGTACCGTGGGATTTTGTCCTGTGAGATTTTGTCTGGATACCCCTTTGACAAAACGATAACACCTCACGCCGTTTCCCCTTAAATATTTCTTACCGTTGTATACAAAATATATTACTGTATTATAATAGCGAAAACGAAATAGTTGTTTTAACAAATCACCTTATTTTCTTTCTCTTTCGTTGAATATCTAAAACGATTCATTTTTTTGGTTATGTTCAAAGCTCTTTTTAAGCTTGAATACGGCTTCGGCGACTGGATGGATGAACAAACGACCTTCACCCCTATTGCTTCGACTTGACTATTTGCCATAACCTTAATTAAAGGTCGCCAGTAGGCAGACGAATAGTTTTCTTAACAAATATCATTATCACTCGATAAGCCGAGCACTCGAATTAATTGTTATTTACTGTCCACGATTTGGGGCTATCTTCTGTAAACATTTGCGCTGGTCAACACCGGCAGTGTAAACACATCATTAGAAACATTACCGGATTCGAGCAATAAATTTCTGTTTGGACATAAGATCAAGGCAGAATGGCTCTATTATCAGCGAACTGACAGTAGCGCATCAAACTTTATGAATAGAACTATAGGATAAATCACTGCATTAGCACATAGGAAATCATCCACACTGAGACGGCCACCTTTGTAAAGATCACCGAAAAAGCTCGAAAATTATAGAATCTTATGAGATATAAGAAGCTAAGACACGAGTTACACCTTGCTCGTATAAATCCAATATTTTCACCTGTGCGCATCAACCCCGTTTGTCACTTTCTCCTTCCACAATTTGATGGAATAACCACCGCCACCCCCCCACCCCCCAATCACCGGAAAGGTTTTTCCCTTGCAATTAGTCACGGCTCGCTGTAACCTTGAAAGGACTATTACAGCTAATACGAGAAGCGTCTCGCGCTACCTGAATCCGAGCCAATAATCCATTCATCCTCAACGACATCTACCGACCGTGATCTGGGTGAAGTTCAGGTATTGTTGGAGGTACCTTTCTACTTTTATACCTACTCTAGATTTAGCTGCGGGAACGAAGTCCTTTCCCGTCTTCATCAACACTACAACCACAACCACGGCAACGTCATCAGCGGTATCAGAAAGTAAACTGGAATCTAAATCCTGCAATAGTTGACCTTACTTGCCCGTCTGTCGGGTCATTCGACTCGGCCGTGTACCTGATTGATGACCTCTGCACCCGTTTCTAACGACGTTCATCGAACGCGCGCGTATTCTCTCTACCTCTCTACCTATCCGCTCCGTAAACGAATGCAGGCAATTTTCAAGGAAGGACAGGTGTTTTATACGATCCCCTCGGTGTTGGCTGGCTACCGGGTGGTTCAGTTTTATTTTCTATTTTATAGAATGTGCCTCTTGTTCATACGAAACCCTATGCACATCTACGAACAAGGGGCCGATTTGTGAACAGCTCCGGCTAGATTATATTTCGAGCAGAAACGGTTGTTCTAAGTGCGAACAACTATTGTTCTTTTAATGACGCCAGGCTGACGGATTTTAATTGACCACCGGATATACTTGTTCTTTGTCGCCTCCCACCAAATTAATATGCATGAATAGGTTACAGTAAGGCCGCGTTTTGTGTGCAGTGTAAAGCAGTCCAGAAGTACTCCTTTCATTCGGCAAATAAACACTTTTCTAGATGCGGCGAATTGAATTAGCCGCGGGGAGAGTTCAAACGATAATCAGATATGGAACGAAATATTAAATATGTTTTGTCTATTATGGGATGCCAATGTACGGTGCCTGATGAAAAGCGGATCGTTTAGCGAAGCAGCGGCTTCAAATTGGACATCCGGGTGTTCGCGATGGCACATCGAATAGAGCACCGTAGTACAAACCTCAGGTTAGCGGTTCGAATCCAACTCGTACCTGTATTTGTGGAAATCGCCTCTGGGGCGTAATGACCCGGGTGTACCTAACGCCGAGGCTGAACTCACCCACTCACCGACTCACACAGATCAGAGATCACGTGGACATCGGTCACACGTGTAATTGTAGACGGGTGAAAAAAACTGGTCGTATTGGAACAATGCTGCTCTAAGGCATTTACTGTTCTTTGTTCGTGGTAATTGTCTTAATTGTTTTCGGTTTTGTTTTTACTTTATCCGTCAATTTATGAACTGACAATCTTATATTATTATTATTATTATTATTACTGCTCAATAAATATATTACCTTTAGCTCTCAGATTAGCTGATATAGTTACATAATCAATAGCAATTAATCTTAGCTTACTACTACTACAACACACACACACACACACATATATATACACATACACATACACACACACACATATATATATATATATATATATATACACACACACACACACACACCTATCGTAAACTATCTTTTTTATTAATTTGTTCTAAATGTGTGTGCGTTTAAATATCATAAGTCGAACACAGTAAGGTTTGTTTATACACTTTATGCCAGTGACATAATGCTTAAAGTGTCATGTCATCCAATTATGTCTCCATCTCGTCTTCTTTATACACCTGTATATGTATATCTCTATGATAGGTAAGAATGTATGATGATGATGATGATAATGATGATAATGGTGCATACCTCATCCTTGGCTACCGTTCCACAACCATCCTTATATTGCAGTCTATCCATAAAAGGCAACCTATTTTTATTCAGCTATATATATATATATATATATATATATATATATATATATGACTTATAAACAGGCGTATAACATCACAGACAAGTTGCGACGATCCGGGATTGTTTTAACCTTCACAATAAGCCTCTTCACAACTGTCTTGCCCAATTACTACAGATGCTGTTATTGTATCACCACTTAAAGGTCACACTGTCTGATGGTATGCCGACTAACACACCTTTTATTATTTTTTATAAACGCATTAAGCTAATGCTCTTTTGTTTTCCTACTCAAATAACTCGGTTGCTGACACTGGGTAGATTTTATTAAGTTATAAACCTCTTTTCTTCTGGTAAGTATTTCTACTCTCTGGGTGTCTACTTGTTTATCCGGTTACAGCGTTTGCCCACTCCCCCAGCCTTCAACCGTCTGAGTAATGGCTGCCGTGTTTCTTTTCTTCCAAACACGGAGACAGACAGGCAGATAGGCGGGCAGGCAGACAAAAAGCTGGTGACACCTGGGATATGCCTGGAAATGAAATCTCTCTCTCTCTCTCTCTCTCTCTCTCTGTGTGTGTGTGTGTGTGTGTTCTTCAGGGGACTGAATTCAGAGTGTCGAATTTTCATGCTGAGACATGTGCAATGTCTCACCAGGCCCTACAGTGCGTGTGTGTGTGTGTACGCGTGTGCGTGCGTGTGTGTGCGTGCGTGTGTGCGTTAACATTAGACCCCAGAAAAATGCGGTGGCACAGATAATTCCGAATCATGAATACAACATTCGGGCTGTTCATCAGGGAACCGAGCGCGGGATAAGCGACCTTTTCTTCCCGAGACGACGCGCAATATCTCAACAACGGGATTATTCGGTTAGGAGAAGATTAGCAGCTGACCCAGTTATTAGAAGATCGCAGTTCGTCTGTTTGTTTGTTTATGTTACATTTAAAATATCGCCAGCCGGTTCAGACCCATAAATAATCGGCAATTTTATTCGGATAAAGAATGACTTTCGTGCCAGGCGGTTCGTAACGGCGCAGACGACAATCTATTTATTCGCTTACATTCCATTATCGTTCTTTAGCCGAACAATTTTCTTTCCCTATTCCTACGAGAAGGCCGCGCCATTATTCTCAGCTTCAGCCTTCGTTCTCGCCCAACACCGCCATTAATCATAGAACTTTTGTCTCATTCCTATTCCTCGGCGGCGTGTTCCGGATCGCATCGATCCGTCTTCCGCTCCCGATAAACGACTGAACGATGTCGGGCCGAATCAAAGCGCGCCACCTACCGGACGATATATGTCCGCTCGGCGTCAACTGTTGATGAATTGTGTCAAAGTCGTTCCGGATTTACACGACGCGAACCGTTTAATGACTAGCGGCTCGACCGTTAATCCCACATGCCCGATCCGGATTAGTGGACGATAATTAAGGGACAAGGTCGTCGGCTAAAGGGGCAAATATTAAAGTCGACGTCTGTACTTTTTGTATTCATATGAGCCATTTCCGCCGTGAAGCTCACAGTTAATCAGTGACCAACCTATATAACGGTGTACGGCGTTCGGGTCGCGCTATCGTGTCAACGTGACCTTGGCTGGTTTGACTTTAAAGGAGAAAGTTATTAGACTACTCCGCGTTGTCACCTAATCGTCAGCTTCCGGTCTTTAATCAGCGATGATAGGTCTGGCAAGGAGTCAATAATTAGTACATCCTCCATTGTTGCTGTTCCAGTTTTTATTGGGCAAACTGTTACACAAATACTAATTAAGTCTCAGTCTCTCTCTCTCTCTCTCTCTCTGTCTGTGTGTGGGGGGGGGGAGGTCATTGGCGGGTTACTGCGTCTATTGGCTTACATTTCTATCATCCTTATTATTATTATTATTATTATTAGTAGTAGTAGTAGTAGTAGTAGTAGTACCAGTAGTAGTAGTATTACATATATTATTCGTTCTATTATTATGGATACGAATGCTCATTCTCTTTCCCATCCGAGTCCGGGGCGATTTGCATCATAAAGTTGGACTGAATCTGTCCAGAACAGAAACCATACCAGACAAACCTTATCCACCGCTCGACAATGTTGCTATGTTCTCCAACCAGACGGACGGACGGACGGACAGACAGACAGACAGACAGACGGGCGGTAGCCGGACTACTTTGTTGTGGGAATACAGGGGGTGATATATGACAATAATGCCGGCACTATTTGTTATAATGCCCGATCCCGGATGATGGGTGGTGGCATGTGGGAGGGTGGTCATGGTGGGTGGTGGTGGCTGCTGGCACGAATGCTGGTATCGAGCCAGTAATTATAATACATATCACCGCCAGCATCAAATGCACACCCCCCCCCCAATTCCCCCCCCCCCTCGTCGTCGGGACGGGTACTATTAGACACCATCACCGAGCAGATGGCATAAACGAAGCCTATCCCCGGTTTTTTCCCCCGACTCCAGGGAGCCACTAGCCCAGTCTTCATGGAGACAACCAGCGCCATTGCCTGGGAATTGTACGGATATATTTGTCTGGCCCGCTCGCTGTCTGAAAACGGGGGCAGTCGCGGACGGGATCACCCGATCCTGGCTAAAGCCGGTCAGTCCGGCCCGGCCCTACCCCCGGGACCTCAATCTCCCCCTCTCCGGCTTGTCGGAGGCGATGTAGACATTTTGAGCAGTCGCAGATTTGCCACTTAACGTTGAGGATGAGTACTTGATCTCGTACAGGATGAGTACCTCATCTGTACTGGAACCGTCGCGGAATATTCCGACGCCACCACGACGCGGCGGCCATCCCGGCTAAAGGGGACGACGCACCAAATCCGGACGAATATCCCGGCATATTAATTTGTATCACGTGACTGATACGACGGCAGTATAGCGATTAGGTCGGGGAAAATCCAGTCGGACTTATTTGGCCACTTCCTCTCGATGTGTGTGTGTGTGTGTGTGGTGTGCTAATAAACGGTGCCTCGATAATCCCCCCTGAACTCCGATTGGTTATCTTTGTGATCCAGACACCGGATGATTCGCGGGGAGCATGTGATCCCGACACGCGGCGAGACATATTATCATTCCCGTTCGTCTGTTCCCGGGGTGGGTCGGGTCGTCGATTCCGGCACGATGCGGCCAGGTCCAATTTACTTGGCCCGGCTGATAGAGACCGAAAGGCCATTTTACGATATCAATTTCCATACGAGAGCAAAATGGCGAACGATTAGGGTGTACACTGTCTCACCGAAAGAACTAGCCATCGTGGGGCTGGGGTTGAGCCTGATTGATTGGAATGGCAACTCTCGGCTTGTTATCACCAACAGGTGTCGGTTTGTTGACAAATATGCACTGTCACCCGTCAAAGGGCGGATGTAACACTCTTTGTGTCTGTGGGAGGCATCGCCAGTACGAGCTATCGATTGTGTTCCCGCTGTCCCACGAGCGAGTAGCCGTTTCCGCGAACGACAACGCCATAGTAAAATCATTCCGCCTACTTTTAACCCCTTCCCGTATCCGGTGATTGATCCGAATAATAACAATAATAATTTGAATATGAATATTTGCTGGTGGCCAGTGGTGGGAGGTTGTAAATAATTGACAATTTCTCCCAGGCTATACACAACACATAAACCCCGTGATAAATACGGGGGGGGTCCGTTTTATGCCGGCACATCGGACACTAATAAACCATTATTTTCCGCAATTGGACATTTGTCCGCGTTTGTCCAAGTGCCGTGGAACCATAAAACCGTCCAAGCGACCGCTTTTTGCCCGGTCCCAAGCCCCGATATGGACATCGTAAAGCGGAAGCCCCTCGCGCATCGAAAACCGGAAGTGCGGCAACGTCCGACGCCGCTATATCGGAAGAGCGTATTGAAATAGACACAAAACCGTGCTAAACATTATAGCCGAGGTAGTTTTAGCCGCTGGTTATGATGCTACGTCGTCCTTTTCACGACGACGGGGGATGGGTTCGGTTCGGGTTGGCGGCGAAAGAGATGCCGGTTGCCGCCGAATCGATGAAATTTCGGGCGGAAGTTCGCTGAAAAGCGATTTGGAAATGTGCCGGTAATTGAGTACGAGACACCATAGCTGTCGTCTTATCAGATAAGAACGCCGCCCATATTATCGCTGGATCGCGAATATATTTACGCCGTGGTCTTGAAATGGCCCCCAGATAACGAACGATACACTTGTCCAACAGGTAAACGTCGTCAAACGTCAAATATTTACTACCTCGTCGACGACATTATACTCAGTCATCAAAAGCGAGCTCCCTTATCGTCTGCCGTCAACCGGAAGGCTTCTCAGCGTTTAGAGGGCCAAGAAAAGGCAGAACCGGCTAATATAAAGCCATCCATTTAACAAGATAGGGCTCATCAAATCTGTCATCTGACTAACCCGACCAGCCAACCCGAACTACGTGTGTGTTCCTCGAGACCATTGACAATTTCCGCTTATTGGACAGTTTACAGTTTTTCGTATAGTAAGTAAGTAAGTAAGTAACCACTAGACACAGAAAGAGACAGGACAGAGAGAGAGAGAGAGAGAGAGAGAGACAGACAGATAGAGAGAGAGACACCGAGACAATCAGACGGACACTAATCGTGGGAACGCCGAGGGAGAGACGACGAAATGAGAGATGGCCACCGAGCAACGAATAACAGCCTTGACCTTGGTCTAGCCCGGGCTCTTCCCATTAGCGGCCACTCCTCCCACTGCTAAGTCTGGCCGCTCTTTGTTACGTCTGCCGGTTGTTGAGTGCATTTCTTGGGCCGAAAAAAAGTAGGAATTCGTCGCGCATTTTTTCTATCCCACTCTCTCTGAATCTCTCTCTCTCTCCGTCTCGCCATTTTAGCTTCGGGACAGAAGCGGTGTGAGATTTCATCCTGCGCACTCAGAGGCCGGGCTCGTGGAGGGTGAGAGCGGAATTTTAATTTTCAATTATAATCTGTGGTCGACGATGTGGGGAGCCGTGATTTTTTGCCCGTTTCAAGGTGGTTGGTTCTCTCTCTCTCTCTCTCTCTTTCCTGTTTCTTAGCCTCTGGATGATGGTGTACACGCATAAATTACATGCCCAGTTTGATTGCCGGGTGTTCTGATCCCCCTGCTCACTCTCCTGTATTAGTTGATAATTCATAATAGCTTCAACGGCTTTACAACCACACCGCCATGGCGTCGATGTAGGCCATTTTGCGGGTGACCTGCTCATTTTCGAAGAACCCGACTCTCGGGTGACTTCGCCCGTTGAACCCCGGGCGAGATAATATAGTCCGTGAGAAACATCCCGGCCGACTGCGGCGTGAAATAGGAATTTGACGTGTTGAATTGTTTACAGCCTCGAATTCGACACCTTTTCAAGTCCCGAAATGCGAGCCTCGGTTCAGCAGTGAGCAACCGTCTAAAATGGCCGCCACCGCCCGCGCGGCACGCCCACAACGAGGCTCGTAGCCGTTGCGTGTTATTGGCTAATATAATGAACCGGCTTCGTTCGGGCGTCCTTTTTTATGCGAAACGTAAATAAAACGAGAGCATCTGTTCTGGACCCGGCCAGCTGACGAGAGGGCTGACCCGGTGATCCCGACAACCACCCACACCAGCACTTCTGGATCGGACCCCCGCCAAAGCCGGTAACACGCCTATCGTATTACGCCGGATTCCGGCCCGCGGGCCGGGACGGGTTCTCCCATAACAAGCACACAGCGCGTGCATGAACCTGGCTCCAGAGGCTGCAGCAATCACGGCGCCCTGCCAGCAACGTTATCAGCGATGGTCATCACAACATCGATGGCGTAACAAAGCTATAAATGGTGACATCGCCTAGGATAGATCAATATATATATATATATATATATATAGTGTGTGTGTGTGTGTGTGTGTGTGTGTGTTTCTTATAGTCTCGGTGATTGAACGAGAGGATGTTGCCCTCTCGGCTTCACTCTTCCTGGTCTTAGCTGGTTTATGAGTCTTTCTTTAGAGTCATTAAGCAGGTGTGTGTGTGTGTGTGTGTGTCTGTGTGTGTGTGTGTGTGTGTGTGTGTGTGTGTGTGTGTGTGTGTGTGTGTGCGCGCGCGCGCGCGGGCGCCTCTTTATGAGGAGAGAAGCCTATCAGCTGCTGGCTGCTAAAATTGCCAGCTAGCGCCACCTATAATATTGTTTGGCGTTTAAGAAAACAAACATCCACTTTCCACAGTTATACTAACAGGTTGTTGATGTTCGGGAAGGGGACCGGTTCCCTTGAGGGCTTTTGTCGGAAGAAAGTCGTGTACAAAGAAACCACCCCTTGGTACCTGTACCATGGCCAAGCGAGGGGCCCTTCTTGGTCTAGTTGGTAGCGCGTTGGACCACAGATCACTACCACCTGAGTTCGAATCTCATCGTGGGCTTATCTCAAAGGTGTTTCATCTTTGAGTTCGCTTCATTACATTTGGAGTTCTCTCGGCCCATTAGCCTACCATGTGCATAAAAGTGGCCGTAAAACGTCAATCATCACCACGGCCGAGGACGACACCCCCAAGCATATTTATTAATGGAGCTATTTGATTATGCTGTCAATCACATCATCAGTAATTGGTTGTAATAATGTTGGCATCTCCTCCCCCCCACCACACACACACAACGATAACCTACGGTCCAGTGTTCCGGTGAGCAACCGGATTTAGATCACCGAACATCGCCGATTAGTATAGCCCAATGTAATAAAAACACCGGTACATCCACCCATAGGGTCGGGTGTACATGGCGTCCCTGTACTTAATGTACAACGAGTAAGTGCCGCCTGTACTCGCCGTCTAATAACAGCGCCACCTATCTCCCATTACCGGTCGAGCGGCACCTAATGATACCTTTATTATGCGCTGACCTGGATGTCACGGATGAGTTGACTAATTACAGATTAACACCTACACCGTACTGGTATGTCATGGTATGTCATTAGAGAGTCAGTCAGTCAGTCAGTCAGTCGGTCGGTGAATGGTTCTCTCTAGTACATCACGCACTTATCCGCTGATACGCATCACCTAGTCAGATATACATAATTTAATTAAAGTTAGAAATAGGATTCTTTGAATTAAAACACGTCCAATGTTTTAGACCACCCTGATGTGGCATTCAGTCGACTCAAAAATAATACAACGTAACCAGTTTTATTATATATATATATATATATATATATATATATATATATGGGCCAGATTCAAATAAAATAGATCATTCATTGATTCAAAGTAAACAAAAATGAGACTGATGGACCATACGCATATTTGAGCGCGAGTGCGACCAAACCTCCCCCACCCACCCACACACACACACACACACACACACACACACACACCTGGTCAATGACTTCATCAGGGTACATAATTTATTACACTTCTAAGTTCTAGTACATCGCCTAAGACCACCTTCTTAACTGAATTAACACAGCCACAACCCCCCCCACCCCTCTCGAAAATGGAGATAATCTAAGTATCATAAAGTGTCCCTTTACAAACATGATCCCTGCTACATCCAGTAGGTGATGCTCGATTAGATAACGGAACTTTTTTTTCACTTTTCAGCCGATCTTGATTTGTGGCGCTCCTCGGAACAAAACGGATCCGTTATTATTATTATCCGTCGTAATTGTTTGTCCTGACAGCTGTTAACTCCGATCCAGGACTTCGCATTCACCAGATCGCTCCCGTCTTTGTACTTCTCCCGGAGCCGGGTCCGTCCAAAACAAAGGAGCGGTCTATTCTTTGTGCCGGCTAAAGCCAGCTGGAGAGAGAGAGAGAGAGAGTTGGGGGCGGATCTTTGTACAACCAGTTGCTGGCCGGTCGAGTTCGGTCACAGATAAATATATTATTATATTAGAGAGAAAAAATCATCCCACGTTCAGACGTGTGTCATATTGTGTTTGATCATTTTTTTATGTGATTCATACTTCTGTCCGCAGTCGGTTATCACATTCTAAACGGCTCGCTTCTCTAGTCTCTAGTTCATCTCAGCCGTTACCTTTAGCAAGACCTACGCGCTGTCACACGAGATGAGCCCGTGTGTGCGCGCGCGCGCGCGTCACCGGCCTCGCTTTATAGGTCAAGAGCGTCGTTTTATAGGTCAAGAGAGAAGCGGCTGTAATAGCTGATCGTGGCATCTGGGAAGATGTCTCGTCCAGTTAATTCTATTAATTATGTTTACATACGACCAAAGAGTCAGGTAACAATCCCTTCCTTCCTTATTGTCGTACCTTCCTTCCCTGATAAATGGTACCATATTTTGACTGTTCTCTCGCAGGTATTCCAATGCAGAGAGAGTACACCTGCCGTTTCAGCCTTCTAGGCACAGTTCCAGGTTATGGCTATAAATAAGTTCAACCCGAGTATGCTAAAAACCTAACTGTACTTGGATGAGAGTGCAGCTCGCTCGGCATGATGCCGAGCCACCGAAAATACCCGTCAAAGAAGACAGTTCTGACATCCGGGTACTGGTACCTGCACGTGGATCGTACAGCAGCCATCAGGGATGGTGGTAGCTTTTTTTGTATATAGAGTACCCGTGTCTAGTTGTCTGCGTGGGCCGTGGGTGGCTTACTAGAACTCCTCAGACATGGATGGTAGAACGAGCATGACTCGGGCTCAGTACAATCAGTAGTTTTCTGTCCGAAATCTGTTGCACTCTCTCTCTCTCTCTCTCTCTCTCACACACACAGACGCGCACACACACTCTCTCTTTCTCTCTGTTCCTACATACCTTAGGCTGCAATGAACACATTAAACTGCAATGAAGAACAACACATCGGTGTCCAGGTACGCCGATTCGGTGTTGTGATCCGCGCGGTATATGACATCTGACCTTGTCACCGGTTTCTGAGCTGGTATTTGTTTCATGGTTAATCTGACCTGTTATTAGAGGGTCCGAATGTCGACTACTCGCCTCCGACTAGTCTAATGTTCCTGTGAGGTGTATTTACTTTATGGACCCGTCCCAGGGGTTTCGACCCAGTATCACCTGACCTTGTAAGGTCACTTAAACGATGCTCCTAATTAAAACCCCATAAAATGAAGAGGTCAGCTGGTGCTCTTTAGTTCATTATATGCGGCTAGACGGGACATAAAATCACATTAAACTTGGTTTATCACTTAATTTCAGGTCAAAGAGAAACCTAGCCGTTATCAGCCACAGGTAACAACAATCTAGCAAAGTCGGATAACCAGTTAGTACCAATAATAGTACTACAGTACATGTTCCTGCTAGCTACCGATGCTCGCTCCGAAAGATCCAAGTACCGCCGCCGTATGATTTAAGATGCGCGAAAAGATGCAGCTAGAAACAAAGCATCTTTCGAATATTTATCTTCCTTGTCGGAGAGAATCCATATTGGTGATGATATTTCGTGTCATTTGCAGTAACCACATTTTGGAAACAATCATTACATAGCTTAGTTAATGGGCCCATTCTAACAGATTAATTCCTCTTCGTTTTAACCGGCGCCTTTTCCGGATTAATTTATTTATTCATTTATTATGCCACGTCCTGTGGCACAGATTCGTCGGTGATCGGTAGATCCTGGGAAATATATCCTAGACGAATTTCGACTTCCGGTATAAAACGTTTTATGAGCAGTAATTTATAGGCGCATCAGCATTTTTTGTTGTTTGATGTTGTCTTGCTTAATGTCAGGATTTATCTAGCTCCCACTGGAGTCCGGTCACCTTCAGGAATGGTGGATAGAACTCCTACTGGACTTATAACTCTCATCACCCTACCTGAACAAAAAAATCTACCAAACAAAAACCCCTGCAAGAGAAAAATTATAAAAAACATAACCCCTACAGGAGAAAAGCTCTACGAAACAAACACCCCATAGGAGAAAACCCCTACCAAACATAACCTCTACAGGAGAAAAAGCTCTACAAAACAAACACCCATATAGGAGAAAAACCCTACCAAACATAACTACTACAGGAAAAAAAGTGTACCAAATAAACACCCTTACAGGAGAAAAACTCTACCAAACAAAACCTCTACAGGAGAAAAACTCTACCAAACAACAACCCCTACAGGAGAAAAACCCTCCTCACATAATGCATACATTTTAAGTGGATCCACCCTCCCATCTCTATATGATATGACCGTTATGTCAGAACCAGTTAACAATATATTATTTATGTCACCTGTCATACAATTTATACAATATATAATGATAATATAAAAACTAGGGATATTTCACATATTTCCAAAAAATTAAAATAGTTAAATAAAAAATGATTCAGGTGGACAATTAAATTATTAGTTTTATTTCGAGGCTGACTTCTGAAGAAACTCTAAAAGTCTCTAATTATATCAAATCATTTTGATGTAATCTAAATATAAACTGTTTTTTTTTGGTTAGATTGCACTTACAAGTCAGATCACACACTTACAAAACCCTTAATTGGATACTGAAAATCAGGCATCTTTCCCAAAAGAGGAATTGATGTACAGCGGGGCTTTTGTCTTAGTTTAGTTTGGGTGTCGGGTGGTGGGTGGCCGGCAATGATTCTGTTCTAAGCTCCATTCTATCCTAAGCACCACTTTCAGTGCTCTGTCATCTACAGCTCAGACCAATGAGATGTTTGGAAATTAAAAAAGTGTCATCCATACTTTTTCTCAGCAGCAATTATGATTTTAACTGAGTTTTTGTTCTTCTATAAATATTTTATCTTCCTATAGTTTTGATGTCAGACTGATGAACACAGCAATATATCTATTCGGTTTATATAGAAATAGCCAATAGTCAGTCACCTGATAACAACGGTTCTTCCTCACCGTGTTAAATCCCCAAACAAACGATACTATAGTATTGTGAATAATTTATATAGGTGTTAGAAAACACCAAATGGATTACCTTTAATGTTTAATATCGCAAAAGATCAACTTCAGACTAATTCAGGATCAAACGTTTTAATTGATTTCGTATCGGATCAGTTTTCTACGATTGGAGATCCCCGGAAGAGGAATCGATCAGCGGCTATTGTCATTCTTTCATATTATTTATCATACGTCGGTTACTAGATGTTTACAAAATGATTATGTCTGTCACCTATTGTTTAATATTAGGCTACATTTATGTAAATGAACAGAATATTGATTAGTAATGTGTATCACCCCTCCTTGTATAGAGACCTTGAGATTTTATGTATTTAATCATAACCAGTATTTCGGATGAGAACAATACATTGGTATACAATTGTTGTAGATATAAAATGAAGCAATTATATAGTTGTATGCATAAAATGGTCCATTTAGGGCAATTATATGATAATACAGCACAGTAAGCATAACGCATTCAAAACGATTTGGTTAAAATGTGTACTAAGTAATCCTCTTCTAAATGTTCTTCTGGATTAATAAATTCTGATGATAAATGACATACTGGATGGTATCAATGATACTCTTTAGCAGTGACTTGGGTTCTACTATTTATATTCGAACCGTTAAAAGTTACTGAGGCAGGTGAGAGGTCAAAAGTGACAAGTTTACGAATTAGAAATATTTAGTATATGTTTTATTGAGGTTCAGTGTCATTTCTTTTGTTATATTCATAGAAACACGTCATCTCGAGTGTAATATTTCCAACAGAGGTCACCTAGTTTTATATCCTGAAGCAGTTCAACCTCTCCATAAAGTCCTCTGTTACAACCCATCGATACCATCTCCGTGATCTCTGTCATACACATTTATGCCAACAGAACAATAACCATGACAGCCATTATATAATGAAGACAACACACTTCAGGTGTGAAGCTCGCTGAATATGTTTCCTCGCTGATAGAGCTATTTATCATAACCCACCTGGGTAGGTATGGTTCTGTAAGATGTTATTGTTAAGCATCATATTATGATCCTGGTCGTCATCAAAGGCTTGATGGGAGTTTAGGATGATATATATATATATATATATATATATATATATATATATATATATATATATATATATAATATATATATATATATATATAATCAACTAAAATGGCGTTATCAAGTCCTGTGGTCTATAGTGAGAATAAAATGTTCAAACAGCATTTCTAATAAGTAATATATCACAGTTATAGATCGTATATGATCTTTTACAATGGGGGGGAGGGGTTCCTACTAAAGTAATGGATGTGTTCATTAAACATGGCGCTAACTTGGTCCTGTTTCAATTCTTCAAAATGCTAATGACCAACCATAACAAAGGATTAAGAACCTATTGTATGACTTATATTGTTCGTTGTTAGTCTTCCCTGTAATAAAGGGATGTTCATTACTTTCACATTAAATATTCTTTTCAGTTGGCCTCCCATGTATATTACACTCGTCACACAATACGGCGTTGTGGTGAGGAACATGACAATTACTCGCTTCAATTAATGTCTGGCATCGATTTTCAGATGGCGTTAGCCAGTGTCTGCAATTCGTTTCGACGAACACGAATTTCAATTGACTTTTACTAACGGTGGTGTAGAAGAGGCTGAGCGAGGTCCACTTTCATGTTGATGAGGCTGGGCTATTGTCCGTCGACCATGAAGCATGATATCAACGAAAACGCTAATTAAATGCAGAAATCATAATTACTATTGTTCACCTGGCCGTCGATTGAGCCTTCGTGGCACGACTCGACTCGCCGAACAATCACAAACCGAAACAGCACCCGATATATGGGTGTTCACCAGAAACAAAGGAATGCTACCCACCAGGGGGCGTACCTCGAGATGCGGCGACCTACTTTTGGCACGTTCTCTTTACGAACAGTAACAACAATAATATAAACTGGACACGGGTTCGGTGACATGATGAGACATCACACATGGGCCGAGATGTTATCGGCATTTTAATAACGGGTTCGAATGTTATCTGCGTCCCTTCAGATAAGTTTGGTCGAAGAAATCCTATCATAAAATGCTGTCTTAGTGACATCTGTTGTCAGATGTGTAATTGGGATGTTTGAATCTGTCTGTAAACCGTGTTGACGTAAGTAGAGTTGTGGGGCAATTATTCCCGAGTCGGAATACGCAGTTTATGGAAGTCGGGGGCTTGGAAACTTTCTTCGTTGGCGTTCATTTTACGATTGAACGATACGATTGTGTATGATGGTTAAATTGTGCTCATTCGCGATTTGATGTGTGCGACTTCGACAAACACATAACTCGATTAAACACAACGAGCAATACACGCGAAGCAGCATCCGTCGTCGTTAAGCTTCTAACTCTATAAGGTATATCAATTATCACGTGTGCTCATCCCTTAATGTGATTAACGAGCTAACGAGCTTCACCTTTGGAAAGCACTTCTCGTTTTGTAAACATTTGAGTCTAAACTCTTAAACCGAACCCCCATTCTCCCCACCAGCCAGCCAGCAAGCCAGCCAACCAACCAGCCAGCCAGCCAGTCACAACCAGCCCTTTAGTTTGGACAATGTTTGCTGGAGTAATTACTTCGGATTACAAGTTATAATTAAGCCGAAATGACGGGACGTGCCCCGATTCCTTCCCTTTTGATATAACGGCCTCTTTCCATCAGAAGGATTGACTAGGACAGTTAATTGGTTGATGTGTAATAAACCCATTAGAGTACGGGATGTCCTTGTTAACGCTGATCATCCCCCCCCCACGGCCTCCCCCGAATATTCTAGCCACAGACGCGAGCAATGGCTAACAGAGGTCTGAGCTAGTTTATTGATAACTGGAGTGCTGATGGATTTGATCTGGATTGACATTATCCGATTGATGTACGCATAACACTCTCATAGTGGTTTATATAGAGACATTCCCCCCTCCCACCTCAACCCATGTTTGCCTTCTGTTTGCAATCCGCAACCGCCGACTTCCTGCTATAATGATGTATGCTCGTTGACTGGAGTATGTTGGTAAGAGAGAGTGAGAGGGGGGGGAGGGAGGTGAATGACTACAACTTTGTGATATGGGTAACCTTTATCACCGCGATAATAACCCGTAATGACCCTATCTAAGACATTGTTGTTGCCCCTGCTGATGATGACGATGATGAAGATGTTCCCTCTGTTTGTCATATTTTATCTGGTTGTTCATTCAGTTCTTCTTACGTCCAGCTTGTTCCGGTTGAGACATCTTTATGGGGGTTCTTATCTCGCCGTCTGTATCTTCTTCACCCGCTAGAACCATTCTGTTGGTTCCGATATTGAACAAAACCGGCGCACGGTGATATAGAATGTTGGTCAAATTCGGTACGAGAGACCAAAAAACACCTCAGGCGCCATATTATATGTATTAAAATTGAAAATTTTCTCTTTCTTTTGTGTAAAGTGAATGACCAGCAACACTGACGTAGTCGTAACATATCGGATATCTGGGTCAAACCTACATTTCGTAAATAATCGTATTAAATTGAAAACACAAAAAGATACGATCTGTTAATATTTGACCACTTAACCTCGTGTCAAGTGCTGGCCTTCAAGGCTTCATAACGCTCTATTCTCGCGCTGGTAGAATGTACCGCGGAAGTGACCCCCATGGGATGGGTGACCTTTGTAAATGTTGTGTGACGAAAACAAAACAATTGTCCACCGGCTCTCGGATAGTTTATTGACAGGGGTCAACTGTCTAACCCTATTCTTTTTCTAGACGTAATGTGCCGATGCCATCTTCTCCCATCCGATTCTAGTTGTTGTCATTGGGGTCTCTGTTTGGATGTTGTTGTTTTGTTGTTCGGGGAGAATCCCCAGGCTGTCGCTTATTCGGCACAGCCTCTGTTTGGATGCGATGTGGGGTCGTTGTTTTATAAGAAACGCCTCGCGACGATTTGTTTGTCCGAATCATTAGATTCACATTTTCAATCACCGCCTATTGGTCACTACTCTAAGAAATCGTACCACCGGTTACCGGTTACTGATGTAGGTCAGTTGACAGTTGTACGACCTACATAGGTCATTTGACATACTTGAAGACTGACTGACTGGTCGACCCACCAAATCGGATGTAGTCTTTTAATTTATGATGAAAGCGAAGTTCTATTGGCGAAAGTCAGTTTTCGACATAATGGTAGGAGGGCGGTGGAAAGTGATTTAGGGTTTACTAGCTGGTGTTATGCGTCATTACA